>JABFTP020000152.1:0-133414 GCA_013387265.2 Cryptolaemus montrouzieri | reverse complement strand
AGGTAATTATTGTGAGTTCCTTCCATTCATAACTCAGAGCTACTGTTTCTCAGGAAATTTTATCAAGGTTGTTGAACGAATGACAGAAATGCCTCATTGATTTGAAGTTCAAAGTTTCTCTGTTGTCTCATAGTGGGAAACATGATGTTCAAATGTGTAGAAGTAGCATATGAGGTTTCATTTTGTACAACTACGACCTTCAATCCAAGATCTGTGACAGGAAACATGCTGCTACTTATGCGAATCATATTTTGGAAAAAATTCAAGTACTACTTAGAGAATGCTAAGCAATCTGACAATTTTTGTAATAGGTAGTTGTACTATAGGTATTTCATATAATTATGTAAAATGAGTATGCTCATCACGTGATATGGAAATATGTAATTGTTTTAATGCAATATCGTCCTTTCATTTTCATTTCATAGTATATTATAAAGATTCACGAGAAAATGAATTGAAGAGAAGTAAAATTGAAGAATAGAAATTTCAATTATTAGAGAGCAAGTTTATAAGAAGCTGACTGTTCGAAACCAACTGCCAATTCGACAGTTAAGGATCTAGGAAATTGACAGTTACAAGAAACAGTGAAACTGATATATAGTTAATAACTTTGTATTGTATATGAGGCTCCATAATGTAATTTATTTGTGGATCTCATTTCTGCTTTCCACAAGATCACTTCAATTCAGAAGGTGTTTGTTCTTTCTGGTAAGCAAATTGTGTGAATTTTGATCAATTTGAATTTATACAAAATAGTAACATATTGGGCAATCACATAAGGTGAAATTTCTGTGTTCAGTAGTGAATACTCAAATTTTAATTTGAGAAAAACTTTCATTTTCTATTTCATTAATATACTTGAGAAGTAATTCTTCCATATTGCTGTTTCAAACTCATATGTGTTGTTTCTTATAATTCATGAATCTTATTGGATTCTTATCTGATCTAATACGAATCAGAACTGTTGAGTAAAGTTAAAAATTTGAAACTATAGATCTGCTTATATTGATCTTTCTGAAGTATATATTTAACACTTTTGGAACTAGAAATTGGAATATTGTGAATTAATATTAGAGTTGACGATTGAATTTCTATGCCTAAAGGGTGATTGAACAATTCGTTTTTGAATCAATGTTGGAATGTTTTTAATTTCATTTAATTTATCCTTTGAATTGGGATAGTAGTGTTAGTGTTGAAATTTGTGTGGTTGATAATTCAGTATCCATAAAACAATAATGGAAGCTGCGTTACCCTAAGGATGACTGAGGTAATATATGAGAGATTTCCGGGTAACATAAACAACTATTAAGTAAAAATATGAATAATGAAGTGAATATAATAAGGCGTTCAGTATAGATATAGTTGGATATGAAAAGGCGTTCAATATATTACGCGTTTAGTATATAGGCTATTTAGATATAAAAGGAATCTTAATGGACTCACTAGTATCTTCTGAATGTACTACGATTTGCTTTGAAAAAGAACATGTATACCGTAAAGCCTCTAAATGCATTGAGTTCTGCTGCATGAGCCTCTTTACTCACAATGAGCTAGAAATAATCGATATTGTATGATCTTTAGTATTTTATAATGCCTTCTAAAAGACATCCAAAATCGCAAAATTCCGATTGAAAAATTCATATCTTCCTTTTGGTAGATTTAAGGTGGCAATAAGGTGGAAAAAATTGTTCAGAATTGATTCTTCTATATTAAAAAAATATAAACATTCATCATGCAATTTAAAATAACAAAATGGTATCATTTTCCGGTACAACCAGCAGTACCACATCAAAAATATTTTCGGAACTCAGTTCGAATAGCATTCATGACAACAAAAAAATATTCTTCAATTAATCATTCCTTCTTCATATAATTTTAATGTCCCATCTCGAGTGGACATCTAGTATATTGATTGATTTGGACATTTCCACAAAAGAACTAATTTTCTACTACCACTATCAATCCACTTTGCTCTAATCCTAGAACTGTACAAGAAATATCTTTATTCACCTCTAAAAAGCAAACTTTTGCAGAAATTAAAACTGATGCTAGAGCCCTTGACTTCTTTCTAAACAAAATGATGAGTTCAAATTATTATTCTTTCAATAACAATGAGCATAATATTGTCCTTTAGAATGTTTGATTTTTAATAGCTTTGAGGATTTTACAGCGTCTAATGATTTATAAAATTAAGTATTTTCAATTGAAAATAGCTTCCATTCAGTAATACATAAGTACTACTTCAAAATTTATTCATAGAATAGTACCTTTCAATTAATTTTCTGAGAATTACCATTCTGGTAAGTTCACTTTCATAATACTCCAAAATTGATCAATATCAAATATGAAGTTAGCTTCCAAATTGTCTTTTGATGTAAAATGAATTAAGAAATATAAAGGAAAACGCCATACAGCTTAGGCGAACAAGAATGATTTATAAATATCATCTACATATTGTTTTCATAAGTGCCATCAGCATTTTTTCATATTTATGGTTATATCACAAACTGGTGATGAGAATCTTACGAATCTAATTCCCATCCATTTTCACTCGTAACTCGTTCGAAATTATAGAGATATAATTTTCAAATACCTTCACACTTCATGCAATTCGATATTGAAAACATTTCATTCCAGTTTATATTGCACCAAAATTTCAAATATTCAACATACTACCCGACAACATTAACAACTGAAATATTAAGCTCGACAGTCGACGAACAGAAATTAATGATGTTTGAACCAATTTATCATTTCAGCGAACGTGACCAAGGTAAAATTCAACACTGAAGCAGAAAATGACGTCTACGAACCTCTAAAATCCATCCCATGTTGCATGTTAGCACAAGTTAAGTCACAACAACGGTTTCAATATTCGCGACGTGCAAGTTTCACTTTAATGAAAATTCTGCAATAGGCAACCCGTAGGAAAACCGATTTATCAGTTGCCTAATCGAGCTAAGGGTATCGCCGAACTGAAAATCGGTGTGCTCTATGATGCGGGGGGGCATGCGCAGCGTCGTCCCGAACCCTGCGTTTGTTGGGACGACTATTTTATATAAAGAGTCTCTTCGGGTAAGCACCTAAAATATTGATTTCATTATTTTAGTGTCTTCTATGATGATTCTTCCAGCCTCTATCTGAGCTCTGTTTTTATCTATGCGACTGTATTAGGGATTTTGTGGCTGAAATTATTTCATATTCGATAAATTTTTGCAGACGCGTCTCTTTCTGAAAACGTCGATATTTACCATTAGGTAGTCTTGCCCTGATGCATGTATCTAAGGAGAGTTACAAATTTCCTCATCAAAATATTATAAAGGTGTTTTATCGTGGCGTTCCATTAACGTGTTTATAGTAAAATATATCAATAGATTCTTGAAATAAACTGCCCTACAAAAGTTAACGCAATACCTACCTTGAAACATCCATCATAAATTATTTATACCGGATGTTTCGCGAGGAATATTAGGCATACTTTACGGCCGACTTCGAAATTTTTTGAGCAGTATTATTATGTTATAATAATATATGTCACAACAAACTAAAAATATTTTAGACTATAACGGATATCCGAGTTGAGTGGCCTATTAAACGTTCATGGAGAACTATAATGTTATCGTTCTGAAATTTCTGATTCTGATTCAGCAAGTCCGAGAGTCCGAAACTCTATTTCTAAAATATTTTCACCTTAATCGCACTTCCGGTTATACAGGAAGAACACCCTGTATGTCTGGTTCGATAACACTTGTTATTCCAATCATGAAAATATCTAACACATAAGACTAACTTAAACACCTCAAAAAGTCTAGGGAACACTTCTGAATATCGATATATCGTATCCAGAACGATCAATATGGATGATTTTTTCTAAGAAATAAACACTCTCCATCAATTTCTCACCAAACTATGTAGAGTGCCGCAACAGATTTCAGTTTTTTTTTTCATAAAAAACTAAAAATGCAGCAGATGCGACGCTGCTTTATAAACATTTCATGTATTCAGTGTTTGAAATCAGTTAGTTGGCACTTTGTTTCTGTTGTAAGCACAAATAAAAGATTAAAGTTTTGTGATTCGACCATGGAAAGACGACATTTGACCAGAGAAGAGATGTTACGAGCCGTTGGCATGCTCCAAGCTGGGAGCTCACTGCAGGAAGTATCCAGGGTTCTGGGAAGTAGTCTAAGTGTCATAAACCGTTTATGGTCGCCTTTCAATGAAACAGGTAGAGTAGAAGAACGCCATACAGGTCGTTTCAGGATTAGTACAGTTGCCTAAGACCGATATTTGGTTTTACAAGCCAGAAGAGATCGTACTACCACATCATCTCAATTAGCTCAAGAGCTATCACGAGTTCATAATGTACAAATTTCCGACCAAACTGAGAAATCGACTGCACGAAGGTCAACTCCACTCCAGACGTCCTTTAAGAGTTCCACAACTGACCCATGGAAATCGCGCTGCTCTTTAGCTTGGTGCCAAGAACACGTAAACTGGGATCAAAGAGATGGGTCACAGTTCTCTTCAGTGGTGAATCTAGATTTAGTTATCATCCCGATTCAGGAAGAATTCGAATATGGAGGAACCTGGAAAGCAAAACCGTCTCCTGTATGCTCGAAAGTTGTTAGACAGGAGGCGGATCAGTGATGTTTTGGGAAGGTATACGCCTTGGTGGAAGAACTGACCTCGTTTTCATATAGAACAACCTCACGGAAAATTCTCATGCAAATGAGATAGTTTTACCTGTAGTGGTACCGTATCTCCAAACAATGGGTCAACATCCACTCTTCCAACAAGATAATGCCCCTCCTCATCGTGCAAGAGTTGTCTTGAACGTTCTTGAAGAGAATGATATCGAACTTTACCGTGGCCATCTTGCTTTCCAGATCGAAATCCCATAGAGCATGTGTGGGACACCCTAAAAAGAAATCTCCTGCGTCAAAACGTCTTCCATCATGAACAGGAGCTTCGATTAGCAATTCAGGGGGCTTGGAATGACTTTGGCCAAAATGTAATAGACAATTTAATATTGAGCATGCCGCGACGATGCCAAAGTGTCATTAATAACAGAGGTGGACCTTCTGGGTACTGAAAAATAAAAGTGCTTCCATATCGTTTCGAAAATATTAGTTCAGGATTGTTTTGTGTTTTACCAAATTTCGTCATTTTCAAATTTCAAAATTTTTTTTATAATAGGTGCTTTGGAGAAGTCAAATATTATTTTGTTTTCTTGAGAATACATTATATACAATACATCCTAACAAAAACCGAAAGATTTCTATAAATTCGAATCATCAAATTCATATTTTATAGATATTGGTAAGTGTTCCCTAGACTTTTATGAGGTGTTTATTTCGTTCATGAAACATACTAGTGTTATTCGAAAACTATCAATTTATTGATTTTGAAAACATTCATATATCTCGAGGACGGTATGAGCTACCAAAATAATGAAAGATGTTTAGCAAACAAAACACCATGCGGTACATAACTCATATCCGACTGAATCTCAGTCAGTATACAGAGTGCTCTTTTTTCCGCCTCACATTTCGAAACGAAAAAACATCGAAAACCACGTTTTTTTCAAATTTCAATCCATATTTTTTTTCGATTCATTAGATTTGTCGTAAAAACTGAATGAAGTTTGCCATACATACCCTGTACCTGAGATATCAAGTTTTCAAGTTATGGCAAAAAAACGAATTTTATGAATCTATCTGTAGTTTCCAAAGGCGGCTTAGATTCCTGCACGTACATAGACAGTTCCCAAGGTATTAATAAATAACTGTGCTTTTGTCATTGGATAATTGATAAATTGTGAGAAAAAATTGCGAAACTGCAGTTGTTGTCGAATTCCCAAAGTCAAATTGAATAATATCAAAACGAATTAATCTCTACTTTTTAAATTTCATGATTATTGTTCAAAGTAGAGACCATTCACTTCTAAACATAGTTCTACTAGTCGCATAACATCCTGTGATGTGGCTGGTCTCAGTTCCTCCACATCCAACTCCATGAAAGCATTTTGCAGTCAATTATGCATATCATATCTTGAAGTCACAGGTTCAGAATGAATGTTATCTTTCAGTGATCCGCAAAGATAAAAATCCATAGGCGTTAGATCAGGTGACCTTCGAGTCCACAAAAACGGACCGTTCGTTTCAATCCATCTATCTTCAAACATATCAGTTGGAATTCGATAATTTGCATTTGTGCGATGAGCTGGCGCTCCATCGAGTTGGTACTAACAACGCCTTGACTTGGCTACTGATTAAGTGTGAACGAAGTCACTCACTTCCCTAATCAAAATCTCTATATAAAGTTCACCATTTAAGTTTTCATCATACACAAAGTACGAAAATCTGTTGTCATTCAAAGGTGCAAACCCATTAAAACTAAATTTATTTTCAGGATTTCTTTCCCCCATGATATGAGGATTTTTGTTGGTCCAAAATGGTGAGTTATTCCGGTTGAAAACACCCGCATGAGAAAATTTGGCCCCATCCGTCCAGATAATCCTTTTAAGAAAATCGGGATCCTCTTGTGCTCTGAGAAGTAGGATCTCAAACAGTTTTATTCGAAGCTGTGGATCGCCAGATTTATAAGGAAGCAGTTTATGTCTTCTTAGAATTCTGTGAATACTACTATGAGATAAATTCAGATCATACTGTGCTATTGCCAATGATGCACGTGGATTAACATCAAAATAAGCTAGAACGTCAATTTCATTGTCTTAATTGTTGATGAGAATGATGTCTTATTCTGGACCGTTCCAGTCGAAAGAACATGAGTAACGTATCTCCTGAATTTTTTTAGCTGTCAATGTCGACATATTTGGATATAATTCCTTAAATCTCCTACAAATTCTACTCACATTCCGTCTCTCATCCCCATGAATGAAAATGAATTAAGTATTTGCTTATTTGTGTAGCTAGCCATTCTGTTCGAATTAATTAGACTGACAATTAAGACAATAATAGTTTATTATCTATGCTCAGGAGCCTGTCTATGCTCTGGGATATGTCTATGCACGTGCAGAAATCTTCAGGGCTTCTTTTTTTCATGTGCTGTGTCTGGTCTCTCTGACTTTAACAATCAATTCTGCAAAAGCATTCCGATCTTCCGCTTTTCTGAAGAGTCGTAC
Organism: Cryptolaemus montrouzieri; assembly: GCA_013387265.2. Taxonomy (NCBI): domain Eukaryota; kingdom Metazoa; phylum Arthropoda; class Insecta; order Coleoptera; family Coccinellidae; genus Cryptolaemus; species Cryptolaemus montrouzieri. The sequence goes on along the minus strand of JABFTP020000152.1, from coordinate 126,270 downwards.
TCCCGTTCAATCTCGGATGTTCTTAAGCCAGGATATCTGTTTTCTGCCGACTCCTCTACATCCCTCTATCTTTCCTCTCATTCTCAGATGTAGTAGTTTGTACTTAGATCCAAGTGTGTGTTCAAGATAGCTAATCTTCCTACATTTGATATTTGTTAACAGCTCACGGTCACATTCAGCTCTTCTTAGGACTTCTGTGTTCGTTTTTCTAGCTGTCTACGGTATCCTGAGTATTCTTTCATGAGCCCACATTTCAAATGCCTCCAATTTATTCAATGTGTTGACCTTTAAAGTCAAGCTTCTACTCTATATAACAGTACCGATCAGACATAGCATCTAAGCATTCGTTGTCTTAATTTAAAATTCAAATTGTAGTTGCAGCACAAAGTTATTATTTAAATAAAGTTGGTACGAGCTATCTCAATTCTGCACTCTACTTCAATGTCTAGATTTACCTCTTTTCTTTGATAGGCTCCCAGATATTTGAATTGTCTCACGCGATCAATCCGTTTTCCATTCAATTGTAATTCTACTTCATTATGAATTCCATAAATTTGGTCTTGTTGACATTTATGTTTATACCCATTTTCTGGTTGATGCTGTTGATCTTGTTCAATAGTTCTTGGAGGTCCTCTATATTTTCAGCTAGTAAAACCGTATCGTCTGCATATTTTATGGTGTTGATTGGTGTTCCGTTTACTTTCACTCCTATTTCAGTTTCTTCTATGGCTTCCTTGGAAATCTGTTCTGCATATGGATTGAGAAGTAGGGTGAGAGTACACATCCTGGCGAACTCCTCTGTTAATGTTCATATCCCTCGAAAGTCCATCTCCTATTTCAATATTGGCTTTATGGTTTCAATATAAATTTTTATTATTCTGATATCCTTGGTGTCAGCTCCAGTTCTCTGTAGCATTTCAATGAGGTCTGGCTGTCGTGCTCCTGCTTTTTCATTGTCGACAACGCATGCGAATACGTCTTTTCTCAGGTCGCGACATTTCTGCAATAGTACATTTATACCAAACAACGCCTCGCGTGTTCCGAACCCACTCTTGAAACCAAATTGGCTGTCGTCTAAGTCTTGTTCACATTCGTTCCTGATGCGGAAGTGGATTATTCGCAGGAATGTTCTCAGCAAGTGACTTGTAATACTTATCAGCCTGTAGTATTTGCATTGTTTTTTAGGAATGGATACAAAGGTTGACTTTAGCCAATCATTGGGAAGTATACCTGTGTCCTAGATGATATTGAAAAGTTTAACAATGAGGTCTATGTTCCCTTCTGTCCAATTGCTTTTCTATTTTTAGCCAACTGTAGAGCATGCATTACTTTTGATTTAATTATTTCCGGTCCTTCTGACATTGTTGCCATATCTATTTCAGGTCTGTCATCTCCGAATAAATCTGTGATGTAGTTTTCCCAAATTCGATGTTTCTCCGCTTATTTAAATTTATGTTATTTGTTTCATCTGTTAGCATCGGTGGTGATTGTTCCTTGAATGTTCCGGCTACTTCTCTCAATTTCTTGTGCATGTTAAAAATGTCGAGTTTAGAGTCTAGGTTCTCCATCTCCTCACATAATTCTTTGATCCATTTCTCTTTCGCAAGTTTTATCTTTCTTTTGTTGAATTTTGCAGTTGTCTATAGGTTGTTGGTTCATTTTTGCCAAACTTCTCTTTTCTATCAGTTCAAGGGTTTCCGTTTTCATCCATCTCTTCTCCTTAAAATCCATAGTTGTGTTCAGGTTCTGGAGGCATATCTTATTGATCGTCTTTATAAGTCGACTCCATTGCATATCTACATTGTAAGATGAGGTTCTCGTCAATGCATTAAGATTGTTGTTCAAATGTTCTGTTGTTTCGTCCCTCATTTCGCTATCTAGTAGTCCTGTCGTGTCTATTTTAGGTGTTAGTATTCTCCGTTTAATAATCTTCAGGTTAACTTCAATATTTGCAACTAGGGTGTTGTGGTCTGACCCTATGTCTGCACCAGGATACAATGTGACCTTTTCAATGCAGTTTCTGAAACGTTTATTCATCAGAAAGTAATCTATCTGATTTTCAATTGGTGTTGGGCTGTTTAATTCATCAGCTGGCGATCTCCATGTGTAAAGTCGAAAATATGGCAATTTAAACCAGGTGTTACATATTACCATGTTTTGCCTTGCAGAATTTGTGGAGTCTGTCTCCGCGATCATTGGACTCGCCTAATCCATACTGTTCGACTAGGTCTCCTCTCCTTCCTCGACAAATCGTTGCATTGAAGTCGACCAACACAATATGGATGTTGTTATTTTTGGTTGTTTTCAGCAATTTGTCAATTTCTCCATAAAGCATTTCTACTTCATCATCGTATTTTCTCTCTGCAGTAGGTGCATACAATTGGATTATATTAATTTTGAAAGGTCTTCCTTGCAGTTGTATGAGCATTCACCTATCGGATATTGGTACAATGCTGGTGACATATTTCCATTTCTGATTTCTGTCATTTTCATTACTGCCAGAGTAGTATATAGTATAAGGTACCGTTTTCGTTGGTACATGTTCCATTCCTGGCCATCTTAATTCACTTATTCCGAGTATCTGAAGCTTGAGTCTTTTGATTTCTTAGACGGTAATATCTAATTTTCCTGCGGCGAACAGGTTTTCAACGTTCCATGTTCCAATACGAATTTTGGACTTCACTTCTTTGAGCCGGGGATTCTTCGACCTCTTGTTTTTTAAGGACTGCCCAAGACTTTAGGTAGGGACTTAAAATTCGTTTTTTTGCCATAACTTGAAAACTTGAAATCTTAGGTACAAGGTATGTATAGAGTTAGTTTTTTTACTGCAAATCTAATGAATTGAAAAAGAAATATGGGTTACAATTTGAGAAATCGTAGTTTTCGAGGTTTCTTCGTTTCGAAATGTGAGGCGTAAAAAAGAGCACTCTGTATACTGACTGAGATTCAGTCGAATATGAGTTATATCCCGCATGGTTTCTTGTTTGCAAAACACCTTTCATTATTTTGGTAGCTTACGCCGTTCTCGAGATATATCAATTTTTTTCAAAATCAAGCTACACTGTTCTGTTAGATGTCTTCGTAATTGAAATAATAAGTGTTATCGAACCAGCCATCAATATACAAGGTGTTCTTTATTAAATAATAAAGTTGGTATGCACTTCGGTATAATTGAAAGTGTCACTGAAGTGAAAATATTTTAGAAGTAGAGTTTCGAACCAGCTTAAGCAACTTATAAATTTTAGAACCATAGAATTATTACTTCTCTATGAACATCTAATAGTCCGCTAAACTTGGGATACCCTGTACATGGTGTTCCATAATAAAGTTACACACTAGAGTTATGATTTTTGAATAGGACATTCTATATTTTGCTTCATTTTGACTTTGTGAGGAAAAATTAGGGTGAGTTTGTTCGAAATTCTATATACCTATCTCAAATAGTTTCCGAAATATATGACATTTTCTGAAATACACTCCCACAAAAATTGTCGCATTACCCTACTTTTACGACAATACTATATAAACTTTTAGGTTGGTCATTCAAGAGTCGCTTGGTAACGTTCAGAAGTGTGAAATAAGAAGATATCATTCAAAAGAGATGAGTTTATGATGGAAAATATCAACAATTTTCAAGTTGACGAATGAAAAATTGAAAAATTCTACCATATATTCGCGAAGAGACCAATCAACTAGCATCGAATGGATACTAAACATTTTCAAAATCGAGTGTTTCCTTCCCGGGCCTTAATTACTGCCAGTATACGTCGCGGAAGTCCCTCAAACAAATTTTGAATGTACTCTTGAGTCGCTGAGTTCCAAATTCCAGGAAGCAGATTTTCTAGTTGCTGGAGTTTACTACAAGGCATCCTACGTTGGTGAATTTGCCACCCCATTTTGTCCCAAACTTGTTCTATGGGATTCAAGTCAGGACTTCTGGCAGGCCATCTTAAAATATCAATTTCGGTATTTTGCAGAAATTCTGTAACTACTCTAGCTGCATTAGGCCGAGCATTATCATGTATATAAATGAAGTTTTGCCAATCAATGGGCCAAAGGGTACAACATGGGGTTGAAGGATATCTGCAATGTATCTGGCCGCTGTCATTCTTCCATTATTCACTAGGACTAACTCAGTTTGAACATGGAAAGAAATGCCTACCCATACCATTACCGAGCCCCTCCGAAGTTTTCGGTTTGCCGGATATTGCATTGCTGATACCGTTCCCCAGATCATCTGTATACAAGCATTTGATACTAGACAGAACCTGGACTCGTCGGAAAAGAGAACATTCGACCATTCTGGAATACCCCAATTTGCATCTTCTCTCGCAAACTGAAGTCTTTCAACTCGATGCTCTCAGGAGAGACGCAGGCCGGTAGAAGCCACCCTTGTACTGATATCGTCTTCTCTAAGCCTGTTCCTAACAGTTTGTAATGAAATATGCACATTTCTGGAAAAAGTCTTTTGTTTCATTCTAGCCGTAAAGTGCCGTTAAACAGAAGCCAACAATCATCAACTGGCGTTGTTATCCGAATTCTTCCTGTCCGGCCCTTCTTCTATATTCCCCTGTTTTGTGCTACCGATTAATTGCTCTTGAAATAGTACTTTGGTTAACATTCAACAAGTTAGCTATGTAACGTTGGCTTCACCCTCATCAAGAAGTGTTACATTTCTTACCACTTCATGATCACTCAAATAGTGTCCAGGACGTTCAGCAGCCATTACAATAAATTCAAAGATTCGAAAATCAACAACAAAGTAACACAGAAAACTCGCACTAATTTAGCGTGAAAACTGAAGAGAAATTGAATGAATACTAATAGTCAAATAAACTCATTCTTGTTTCAGATGTATTTGGGATCATATGGAAATAAATGTTACTACATAGATAAGATTTTTCCTCATATGTCCAAAAACATATTTAGACAAAGAAACTACGATCGAGCTGCTGAATCGATTGTGGAATTCAGAATGCGACAATTTTTGTAGTGTGTGTATGAAGATTTTTGAAAAACTTGTGCCTCAATATTGACTTCAAAGCATCAAATGTACAATTTTGTGATAGTAACTGTTGTTGCTTGAACATGATTTTGTGGATCTATGTTACACAGGGTTCGAAAACGATTCTCAATGCATTGTTTCATTCAAATGGCATCCCCTTTATCTAAAGGGTCAAATAAGTGGAATTTTTAATACCTTTCGAGTGGTAACTAGGTTTCCTATACTTATATTCAACAGTTTGGAAGATATTCGTAAGTTGAGCGAATTTTGATCGATTTTCAAGAAATATTCAAATTTTCATACTAATTCATAGATTAATAGTTACTCTTTTTGATCCCAGAAGATAGAATAATAGTTATTCATTTCATCACATTCAGTGTGTCAAATTCCATTATTTACTTAGTTTCAATGATGGGATGATGCTCTATACCAGTTTATCGCGTCAAGGTAATTAAACAATCGAGATCTCGTCATCGCATTCCTTGTATTCAGTTGGTACCTACCTAATCCTAATCATACTATTGTTGCTGTTTAATATTAGGGGCTTAATTTACTTGGTACAAATTTCTGGAAGAGGTCGTTCTGGCACCTATGAATACTATAAGGAAAACATATTATGTCAGTCTTGAGCAGAAAGAGTTTCGAGTACGTATCAGTGCGTAGTGTTTACAAATTCATTTTTGTTTCACTATCGGTTGGATAATTCCGATTCAGAGAAATTTTGTTATTTGATATACATTTTAAAATGAGAAGTTATGCAATACAAGAACGAATTGCTCTGCGAGTGACAACAAAACTGTTTTTCAGCGTTTACTCCAAAACATCCCCGAATCAAAGACATACAGACAGAAATTGCCTACAAAAACTACTATAAACATTTCCGCAATCTGGCAACGTTGCTTATTCAAAGACGAATAGACAAAAGCTGGTGACAAAAGATGGAAAAAACGAAATGACAGTTGTAGCGACCGTCGTTGAAAATCCAACTATTAGTCGGCGTAAGATTGTCGCTAAGAAGGGAACTAGTAAAAGAAGTGTATCCAAAATCTTGAAAAAACACAAATTCCATCCGTTTCATGTTCAGGTCCACCAGGAGCTATACGAAGGAAAATATGGTATTCCCGGATGTATGTACATTCCACAACAACTTTTTAGTGAACCGGCACAATTTTCATTATTACGATGATCCGAATCAAGTCTTCCGTCAGCTGTACAATCAGCATTGATGGGCGGTTAATAATTGGGGTGCAATCATATGCCCGTATGTCATCGGACCATTTTTTTCGATGAGCACTTAAACAGAAATATATCTCCGAGGTTTCTTCGTGATCATCTATAAGAATTGTTAGAATATGTGACGATCGACATAAGGCAACGAATGTGGTTCCAATTAGACAGTGTTCCTGCAATTTTCTTTGCCAATCTGCGAAATTTCATGAAAACATAGTATCCTAATGAATAGATCGTCACAGGTGGATCACAAAAATGGAAATTCAAGATCTCCTGACCTAATTTGAGTTGACTTTTTCTATAGGGGTAGGTGGAGGAAATTGTATTTCTTACTTCGCCAACGACGGCCAACGATATGAAAAACAGGATAGGAGAAGTACTTCGATCGGTAACACCAGACATGCTAAGTATCTGTGAGGCGATGTGTTTCAAATACATAGTCGTGGCTACAACCCGCTCCTATACAGCACATAGTCTACTCTTAGTCTACGGTAACAAGACTCATTTTTCTTGATCTCTTTGCTTTCCAGGTGAGTCAGGTATCCGCCATGCAATGGTTTTCGGTGCCACTCCTCCGCAAGCTGACTTTTTGTGCCATCCTTAGTTTGGAGTGTTGGGTTAGAGATGAATTTCGAGGATTCTAGATCTCTTCCTCCCTGACTTCGAATCTTATCTATCTAGTAACGTTTGTTTCCATATGATCTCAAACACGTCTGAGACAAGAATGAGTTTATTCGACTAGCAGTATTCATTCAATTTCTCTTCAGTTTTCACGCTAAATTAATGCAAGTTTTCTGTGTTTCTTGTTGATTTTCGAATCTTTGAATTTATTGTAATGGCTGCTGAATTTCCTGAAATTTGCTTTTATTTCGTATTAACAATACTTTGTTTTATATCTTTTCATTAAAATTTCGATGCCGTAGATATCAATGAAACTAGAAATCAAGGGCGTCAAATTTGGGTAACGAGCAGGCACTGCTCGGGTCCTTTGTTTCTATTCATCTTTGTCCCAATGTAGCACTGAGTGAATTAATTAATATGGTGTTAGAAGAATACGAGATCGAGTTAAAATATCATTTTACCCAATTTGATTAAACATGGGCCTAAAATTGAGAGTAGCACCAATTGAATTCTCTCAAAATTGATTCTATTACAGGGTTTCTTGACTCCATTTGTGAGAATTATACTCCAGTCCTTAGAATTTTTGTCATGTGTGAATTGTGATGTTTTGCAGTGCGTTGGAATGAAAATTACAAAATAGCTTTGTTTATATCATAGTTTTCTGAAGCATAATTTTTATATCCAATGAAAGTTCTGAATTTATCATTGCTTAAAATTCCGTGCACAGTCCGTACTGGAAATTTCGTATTTAGTGCTATTTCTCCAACTGATGGTTTTGAATTTGCTTGTACATGAAAAAGCCTACTGATTCTTTATCTTTATTGAATTTACGTTCCGTAACTTTTGTCTCCTTAAAGGCTCCACTCTTCAAAACTTTCTGTCTTCTTGCAATATTCTACAGGAAAATGGCTAACATAAAGATGTGCAGCTGAATTCGAGGTTTTATTGCATTGATCATGACGTTTTCATGTCTGTCTTCTTTTATTTTAACTCTTCCAGCGATACTAAAAATATAAAAATTGATAGATATCAACAATTGTGTACCCTCTGCAATTAACATTCATTAAGATGTTTAAATAATAGGCAAACAGTAACATTTTCTACATATCTATATGATAAAATATACTCAACAAAAATAAGAATATATATCTCTAATTCATATCAAAAACATATTTCTTCAAGGTTTTCCCCTAAAGTCGCAATTTTTTACGTTGTGAGCAGACCAGCAAATTTTCTAGTGAACTTCAAATCGATTCTGGACTAGACGATAAGTAGCAAGAACCACAAAACTGTGCAGGAGGTTGATATTTAATCGTTCAGGGTGAAATAATCCACTGTGGTAAAGCAGATAAATACCATGACATGAGAAATATAAATGCCTGGAAAAGAATATTATATCAATTTTCGAGTTAGTGAAGATGAAAGGATTATGTTTTGGATGAAAGCGCGCATCCATATCGAACTCCAACTATCATAGAAACACTATATAATCATAGAGTAAACTGCTTGAACCTTAACGAAGATCTCCGGATAAGAAGAGTGAAGAAAGTTGTTACTTCTATTATAGACTATTATCCCTCCACAACGTAATCAACAGTTTGTTGAAGAAGGTGTAGAGCTTATTGTGAAAAACTATTTCAATGAAATAAAACTATGGTATTCATATTTTCACTATATTAACAAAACTATGACCGGTTTCACCACACTGTGGCTTCATCAGATAGATACAAATTAATGAACAGAGTTATTTTTATATATTAGTCTTATTTCCTACTTAATATTACAATAGGTACAAGTACAAGGGGTATGTTGGAAAACCCATCGGGTTGCTTACTTTATAAATAGAAAAGATTGAGTAAAGGAGAAGGTTTTAGATCTAATTGACCATTAAGTTATCTACCTGAATTCTTATCTTTGATAATCTCTAAAATTTCCTATAAATTGAGTTCTTGTCTATTATTTTCATTGTGAAAAATTTTTGAAATTCTCTTTAAAGTTATGGTTTTCTTCGAGTAAGTGATTAGAATAGTGGGACTCTGATTTATAAAATTTAAAACTACGTTTGAGATTGGATAATCTAACGAATTTTCTGAAAGTTACACCAATATAGATTTTATTACAATCTCCACAAGACAGTGTATAAACACCAGATTTATTACCTTAATCAATTTTAGATTTGCAGTTTTGATATGTCGGCCTTAAAATTATCAGTTCGGAATGCTTTATTGAAATTATAATGCGAGAGAAATGATTTAAACTTTAAACTAGGATTACCAGTATAAGTTAAGCTGTTGTATTTTGTGTTGAAACTTTTTATAGTTGGAATCATCATACTAGGACTGTAACCGTTATTGACTGCTATTTGTTTAATTATATTTTGCTCTTTTATGAAATTATTCTGTGACATTGGGATATTAATGAGTCTATGTACCATACTACTGTAAGCAGCTAATTTATGTGGATGAGGATGTGTAGATGTGTTGTGAATAGTATTATCTGTATACGATGGCTTATGAAAGATAGAAAAATCATGTTTGCCCATAATTTTAGTAATAGTTAGATCCAGAAAATTAATGGAGTTTTCTGTTTCTATCTCTAACGTGAATTTAATAGTATCGTGAATTTTGTTAATGAAAGTTTTGAATGACTCTAATTGTCTGTTTGTGCCAGTGAAACAACAAATGATATCGTCGACATATCTAAACCAATAAATAAAGTATTTAAATAACAGATGTTCTTGGATAGTTTTTCAATATTATCCATGAAAGACTCATGAATTGTTTTAGTATCTTGTTTTATCCATCTCATTTTATCCTGTTTTCTTTTACTATAAGATAATTCATTTTGGTTTCTTAATAATTCACTTATCGTTTATGTTATTTGATTTACTTTATTAATATGCACCGGTACACCTGATAATTTATTTTTCCGTTTCCTGAGTTGTAGAACACTTGCCTTCAGCTTGTAGGAATATACTTCATTTCGAGGAAACTGAAATATCTATATAAGAAAGGAAGAATTTAAACCGGTCAAATCACAGGATTTTGGGGGCAATAAACTTCAGTGTGTCTGAGATGAAATTTTTATTTATTGTGTTAGAATCTGTGGAGCACCATCTTATTTCTAGTATTCAAATCGTCTAATTCAAGCAGAAAAGAAAATTTTGCACATGAACGATAATCAGCGTCGGTTTTCGGCTCCTCCTCAGGTAGCAAAATGGGCACGGTAACCTGGCCCTCTTCAGCGTTACCATGCATAGGGGCAAAATTAAAGCAAGGAAGAGAGAATCATCTTTTCGCACAATATGAAAACTGGAACAGGACACTTCTAAATAAACAGAGACAAGTGCCGAAAAAAATCCGAAAGAGGTGACTAGAGAATTCAAGAAAATATGGGGAACCACGAGCAGACGATATGGATCGAAATGTCAGCAGTGGAAGGGCAGCACGAATGAACCGAGTTACACATTCTCAACCTTTCCAGCCTCAGGTTGGATTAATCAGCTATGCTGTATCCTACCTTTTGATATCTCTCAATGTACAGTAACACTCACTCATAATAAGTTTAGGACCTTTAATGTAATTGATAGTTATAATTATTATCTGTACAAGATGCCAATAAAAGCTTATTATTATTATTATTATAAAATTGAGAGGAATGACAGAAAACCGACACAGAAAGTACCCCGACTACTCCAATTATCGAGTACCCTTTTTGAATAATAATGCCCCAGAAGATAAGAAGAGAGCTCTACGTGAGAGAAGTATAGAGTTTTCGTAGTATATATTCCGCAGTGAGGTACGATGAAGGACACGAGAAGCAAGCTGGCCCGATGGAGTTTGTTCCTTCAAGAATTTTCGTTCACCATCGAACACTCTCCTGGTCGAGAGAATGAATTAGCAGACACGCTATCTAGACATCCAGAACCTGTCCACCTCCCAGAAGAACTAGTCTGTGAGGAAGCCCTGGTACCACCCCGATTCGCAACAGAAGAGCCCGCGACGCCGGCCCTGTGCATCGCGGAAACAGATGACCTATTCATCGAAGTGGGCAAGGCCCAGGAAGCTGACCAAATAATGAGATAGATCGTCCAGAAATGGAAGCTGAAGAGTAGAACAGGCCCAACCGAAGCAGGAGATCATGCGTTCCTGCAACTGTATACGTTGCACAATGACCTACTGTGGCGCAACCACGACGAGCGACGCCTCCTCCTCGTCCCCAGTACCCTACAACAGAGGGTGATACATAAATTTCACCACCACCCATTGGCCAATCATCCAGAGGGGATGAAACTCTTCGAGCTCTCCAGCAAAGTATCACTGGATTAATATCGAACAGATGGTCAAAGAATATGTTCGACAGTGTATGATCTGTGCCTGCACCAAGCGACGACCCAATCCGTTTCGGCTATCCACGAGTCGTACTGAGCGACAATGGGCCCCAATTCCGAAGCGTCACGTAGAACTCCGCTGTCCGAAGATGGAAGGCTGAACACTGGACCACCGCAATCTTCCATCTGAGGGCAAACCCCACCGAACGCCGGAACCAAGATTTGAAGACTGGCCTACGAATCAAACTCCAGGGACGCCCCGAAAACACATGGGACAAATATATCGATAAGGTGCTATTCTCTCTACGAGGCCGCCAAAACGCTGCCACAGGATTTACGCCGTCTAAATTGTTGCTGGGCTACAGTCTTCCACGACCAGGTGATTGAATGTCTCAGGAAACGGCTCCGAAAACCCCGCCAGAACGGCAGAGTAGGATAGAACACCACCGCGAACGCGCACTCAAAATCAACACCGCTACCAAGGACAACGATATCCCGCGGACCGGCAAGCTCCGATCCGAAATGACGTGGGAAACAGGGTGCTAATTAGAGCACTAGGAGATAACCGTCGACCATTCGCGGCACGATGGAGGCCCCTACAGAATAGCCGCGATCGCTGGGAAAATTCATACTGGGTCGGACGTGCACGGTAAAGCTTCCAACTCCACGTGGATAATATCCGGCAAGTTCAGCGACCGCAGAATCCACCAAGGTAGAAACCATCAAGGAAGCATCCGGTTCTTGGACCGACGACAACACCAAGTGGCGCCCAAAATAAATCCACCCCTGAAGCAATGCCACCATGATGTCCGGACGTTCTGAACGCGACGACGAGTGTGTGAGTGTAGTGTTTTAAGACGACCAGTGCGCGAATAAACCTACCTGCAGTCGCAGCTCTCCAACGCATGAAAAACTCATCGTGTGTCTCAGGTTTTTTTATTTTTTTGCTTTTCTTTCAGCACTGTCTTTTTCTTTTTCAGGCAACCTTTTAAACTCTAAAGCTCATGTAACTGATAAAGATACGAAGTAGATGCGTTTCAACCCCCTCCCCCAGAACTGTTATTGTACATATCTTAGATTTAAATATTTTAAATAGAGCCTTGTACCACGCTCTCATAATGTAAGTAGATAGACCATACGACTCGCTTACTTGAGACAAGGTTTTCTGTGGTTTCCCTTGTCATCATCGCGTTGATGCCGAATGGCGCGTAAGATAGTAAGACGGCCACAGACGCACTGCACACAGGGTCGTATTAGATTTAAGTTATTTACCGGTATGGCAATATGAAGGCGCCTAACCGCGATCTTCAGAGGGGGGCCGTGTTACCGTATCCCCTACGGTATCTCACCATAGATCGCTCTAGGCCCCTCCGAATGAGCGTGTTACCGTATTAACCACGCTTTCTTAATCACAGATCGCCAAGTAGGCCCATCGACCAGGCGAGGCACAGAACGTACTCTGGGCCTACCTGAACCGAGGTTTAAATATCCGTGCATTTCGGAGACTCTCTCACTTTGTCTTCGACGACCTCTACGAATACACTTTGTCTTAGAAAACCGGCTGCAGCACGCGTTGCCACGAGCCGGCTTTTCCGTACCCAAGCCAAACCGCCGTTGTTTACCAACGAACCACGTGTTTTTATTTCATTTTAAAATTACGTTTATAAAAAGTGTTTGTGTCAACCATCAGTGTTGCCATCGTGTGTGTGACCCCATCCCGGTAGCAAACGCTTGGGAAACCATACGACCTGTTTCCCACAGACCATGTGAGTCAGAACAACCTAGGATAAAATTTGTCAGGTCAGAGCAATTAAATTTCTCTTTTTCTGCTTCTGCTCAGCTTAGGAAACCGTACGACGTATTACCCACACCCTGTAAACCTGAAAACCCAGGACAAAAATTGTCAGGTCGGAGCTATTCATTTTTTTGTTTTTCGCCTGATACGCTTGGGAACCGTAAAACATGTTACCCACACCCTGTTAACCTGAAACACTCAGGATGAAATGTGTCAGGTCGAAGCAATTCGATTCCTTTTGTTTTGCTTCTGATACGCTTGGGAAACTGTACGACTTGTTATCCACAGACCATGTGAGCCTGAACAACCAAGGATGAAATTAGTTAGGTCAGAGTTATTCAACTTCTTTTGTTTTGCTTCTTCAAAGCTTGGGAAACCACACGACCTCTTACCTACAGAACATGTGAGCCTGAACAACTTAGGATGAAATTTGTCACTTCAGAATTATTCAATTTCTTTTGTTTCGCTTCTGCTACGCTTGGTAAACCGTACGACCTGTTAAGCACATACTATATGAACCTGAACAACCGTAGACGAAATTCATCAAGTCACGGCAATTCCATTTCTTCTGTTTTGCTTCTGATACGCTCGGGAAATTATACGACTTGTTAGCCACAGGCCATGCGAGCCTGAACAACCTAGGATGAAATTTGTTAGGTCAGAGTTATTCAACTTATTTTCTTTCGCTGTAGCAACGCTTGAGTAACCATACGACCTGTTACCCACAGATCATGTGAGTCTGAACAATTAGTATGAAATTTGACAGTTCAGAGTTATTCAATTTCTTTTGTTTCGCTTCTGCTACGCTTGAGAAACCGTACGACCTGTTAACCACATACTATATAAGCCTGAACAACTGTGGACGAAATTCGTCAAATCAGAGCAATTCCATTTCTTCTGTTTTGCTTCTGATACGCTCGGGAAATTATACGACTTGTTACCCACAGGCCATGCGAGCCTGAACAACCTAGGATGAAATTTGTTAGGTCAGAGTTATTCAACCTATTTTCTTTCGCTGCGGCAACGCTTGGGTAACCATACGACCTGTTTCCCACATACTATGTGAGTCTGAACAACCTAGGACAAAATTTGTCAGGTCAGAGCAATTAAATTTTTTTCTGCTTCTGCTCCGCTTGGAAAGCCATACGACGTGTTACCCGCACCCTGTAAACCTGAAAACCCAGGACGAAAATTGTCAGGTCGGAGCTATTCAATTTCTTTCCTTTTGCTTCTGATACGCTTGGGAAACTATACGACTTGTTATCCACAGACTATGTGAGCCTGAACAAGCTAGGATGAAATTTGTCAGGTCAGAGAAATTCAATTTCTTTTTTTCTACTGCTGCTCCGCTTGGGAAACCGTAAAACATGTTACCCACACCCTGTTAACCTGAAACACTCAGGACGAAATGTGTCAGGTCGCAGCAATTCGATTCCTTTTGTTTTGCTTCTGATACGCTTGGGAAACTGTACGACTTGTTATCCACAGGCCATGCGAGCCTGAACAACCTAGGATGAAATTTGTTAGGTCAGAGTTATTCAACTTATTTTCTTTCGCTGTGGCAACGCTTGAGTAACCATACGACCTGTTACCCACAGATCATGTGAGTCTGAACAATTAGTATGAAATTTGACAGTTCAGAGTTATTCAATTTCTTTTGTTTCGCTTCTGCTACGCTTGAGAAACCGTATGACCTGTTAACCACATACTATATAAGCCTGCACAACTGTGGACGAAATTCGTCTAATCAGAGCAATTCCATTTCTTCTGTTTTGCTTCTGATACGCTCGGGAAATTATACGACTTGTTACCCACAGGCCATGCGAGCCTGAACAACCTAGGATGAAATTTGTTAGGTCAGAGTTATTCAACCTATTTTCTTTCGCTGCGGCAACGCTTGGGTAACCATACGACCTGTTTCCCACATACTATGTGAGTCTGAACAACCTAGGACAAAATTTGTCAGGTCAGAGCAATTAAATTTTTATTCTGCTTCTGCTCCGCTTGGAAAGCCAGACGACGTGTTACCCGCACTTCGTAAACCTGAAAACCCAGGACGAAAATTGTCAGGTCGGAGCTATTCAATTTCTTTTCTTTTGCTTCTGATACGCTTGGGAAACTATACGACTTGTTATCCACAGACTATGTGAGCCTGAACAAGAAAGGATGAAATTTGTCAGGTCAGAAAATTCAATTCCTTCTTTTCTACTGCTGCTCCGCTTGGGAAACCGTAAAACATGTTACCCACACCCTGTTAACCTGAAACACTCAGGATGAAATGTGTCAGGTCGAAGCAATTCGATTCCTTTTGTTTTGCTTCTGATACGCTTGGGAAACTGTACGACTTGTTATCCACAGACCATGTGAGCCTGAACAACCAAGGATGAAATTAGTTAGGTCAGAGTTATTCAACTTCTTTTGTTTTGCTTCTTCAAAGCTTGGGAAACCACACGACCTCTTACCTACAGAACATGTGAGCCTGAACAACTTAGGATGAAATTTGTCACTTCAGAATTATTCAATTTTTTTGTTTCGCTTCTGCTACGCTTGGGAAACCATGCGACCTGTTAAGCACATACTATATGAGCCTGAAAACCGTAGACGAAATTCATCAAATCAGAGCAATTCCATTTCTTCTGTTTTGCTTCTGATACGCTCGGGAAATTATACGACTTGTTACCCACAGGCCATGCAAGCCTGAACAACCTAGGATAAAATTTGTTAGGTCAGAGTGATTCAACCTATTTTCTTTCGCTGCGGCAACGCTTGGGTAACCATACGACCTGTTTCCCACATACTATGTGAGTCTGAACAACCTAGGACAAAATTTGTCAGGTCAGAGCAATTAAATTTTATTCTGCTTCTGCTCCGCTTGGAAAGCCAGACGACGTGTTACCCGCACTTCGTAAACCTGAAAACCCAGGACGAAAATTGTCAGGTCGGAGCTATTCAATTTCTTTTCTTTTGCTTCTGATACGCTTGGGAAACTATACGACTTGTTATCCACAGACTATGTGAGCCTGTACAAGCAAGGATGAAATTTGTCAGGTCAGAAAAATTCAATTCCTTCTTTTCTACTGCTGCTCGCTTGGGAAACCGTAAAACATGTTACCCACACCCTGTTAACCTGAAACACTCAGGATGAAATGTGTCAGGTCAAAGCAATTCGATTCCTTTTGTTTTGCTTCTGATACGCTTGGGAAACTGTACGACTTGTTATCCACAGACCATGTGAGCCTGAACAACCAAGGATGAAATTAGTTAGGTCAGAGTTATTCAACTTCTTTTGTTTTGCTTCTTCAAAGCTTGGGAAACCACACGACCTCTTAACTACAGAACATGTGAGCCTGAACAACTCAGGATGAAATTTGTCACTTCAGAATTATTCAATTTTTTGTTTCGCTTCTGCTACGCTTGGGAAACCGTACGACCTGTTAAGCACATACTATATGAGCCTGAAAACCGTAGACGAAATTCATCAAATCAGAGCAATTCCATTTCTTCTGTTTTGCTTCTGATACGCTCAGGAAATTATACGACTTGTTACCCACAGGCCATGCGAGCCTGAACAACCTAGGATAAAATTTGTTAGGTCAGAGTGATTCAACCTATTTTCTTTCGCTGCGGCAACGCTTGGGTAACCATACGACCTGTTTCCCACATACTATGTGAGTCTGAACAACCTAGGACAAAATTTGTCAGGTCAGAGCAATTAAATTTTTTTCTGCTTCTGCTCCGCTTGGAAAGCCATACGACGTGTTACCCGCACCCTGTAAACCTGAAAACCCAGGACGAAAATTGTCAGGTCGGAGCTATTCAATTTGTTTTCTTTTGCTTCTGATACGCTTGGGAAACTATACGACTTGTTATCCACAGACTATGTGAGCCTGAACAAGCTAGGATGAAATTTGTCAGGTCAGAAAATTTCAATTTCTTCTTTCCTACTGCTGCTCCGCTTGGGAAACCGTAAAACATGTTACCCACACCCTGTCAACCTGAAACACTCAGGATGAAATGTGTCAGGTCGAAGCAATTCGATTCCTTTGGTTTTGCTTCTGATACGCTTGGGAAACTGTACGACTTGTTATCCACAGACCATGTGAGCCTGAACAACCAAGGATGAAATTAGTTAAGTCAGAGTTATTCAACTTCTTTTGTTTTGCTTCTTCAAAACTTGGGAAACCACGACCTCTTACCTACAGAATATGTGAGCCTGAACAACTTAGGATGAAATTTGTCACTTCAGAATTATTCAATTTCTTTTGTTTCGCTTCTGCTACGCTTGGGAAACCGTACGACCTGTTAAGCACATACTATATGAGCCAGAACAACCGTAGACGAAATTAATCAAATCAGATCAATTCCATTTCTTCTGTTTTGCTTCTGATACGCTTGGGAAATTATACGACTTGTTACCCACAGGCCATGCAAACCTGAACAACCTAGGATGAAATTTGTTAGGTCAGAGTTATTCAACTTATTTTCTTTCGCTGTGGCAACGCTTGAGTAACCATACGACCTGTTTCCCACATACCATGTGAGTCTGAACAACCTAGGACAAAATTTGTCAGGTAAGAGCAACAATTTCTTTTTTCTGCTTCTGCTCCGCTTGGAAAGCCATACGACGTGTTACCCGCACCCTGTAAACCTGAAAAACCCAGGACGAAAATTGTCAGGTCGGAGCTATACAATTTCTTTTCTTTTTCTTCTGATACGCTTGGGAAACTATACGACTTGTTATCCACAGACTATGTGAGCCTGAACAAGCTAGGATGAAATTTGTCAGGTCAGAAAATTTCAATTTCTTCTTTCCTACTGCTGCTCCGCTTGGGAAACCGTAAAACATGTTACCCACACCCTGTCAACCTGAAACACTCAGGATGAAATGTGTCAGGTCGAAGCAATTCGATTCCTTTGGTTTTGCTTCTGATACGCTTGGGAAACTGTACGACTTGTTATCCACAGGCCATGCGAGCCTGAACAACCTAGGATGAAATTTGTTAGGTCAGAGTTATTCAACTTATTTTCTTTCGCTGTGGCAACGCTTGAGTAACCATACGACCTGTTACCCACAGATCATGTGAGTCTGAACAATTAGTATGAAATTTGACAGTTCAGAGTTATTCAATTTCTTTTGTTTCGCTTCTGCTACGCTTGAGAAACCGTATGACCTGTTAACCACATACTATATAAGCCTGCACAACTGTGGACGAAATTCGTCTAATCAGAGCAATTCCATTTCTTCTGTTTTGCTTCTGATACGCTCGGGAAATTATACGACTTGTTACCCACAGGCCATGCGAGCCTGAACAACCTAGGATGAAATTTGTTAGGTCAGAGTTATTCAACTTATTTTCTTTCGCTGTAGCAACGCTTGAGTAACCATACGACCTGTTACCCACAGATCATGTGAGTCTGAACAATTAGTATGAAATTTGACAGTTCAGAGTTATTCAATTTCTTTTGTTTCCTTCTGCTACGCTTGAGAAACCGTACGACCTGTTAACCACATACTATATAAGCCTGAACAACTGTGGACGAAATTCGTCAAATCAGAGCAATTCCATTTCTTCTGTTTTGCTTCTGATACGCTCGGGAAATTATACGACTTGTTACCCACAGGCCATGCGAGCCTGAACAACCTAGGATGAAATTTGTTAGGTCAGAGTTATTCAACCTATTTTCTTTCGCTGCGGCAACGCTTGGGTAACCATACGACCTGTTTCCCACATACTATGTGAGTCTGAACAACCTAGGACAAAATTTGTCAGGTCAGAGCAATTAAATTTTTTCTGCTTCTGCTCCGCTTGGAAAGCCATACGACGTGTTACCCGCACCCTGTAAACCTGAAAAACCCAGGACGAAAATTGTCAGGTCGGAGCTATTCAATTTCTTTCCTTTTGCTTCTGATACGCTTGGGAAACTATACGACTTGTTATCCACAGACTATGTGAGCCTGAACAAGCTAGGATGAAATTTGTCAGGTCAGAGAAATTCAATTTCTTTTTTCTACTGCTGCTCCGCTTGGGAAACCGTAAAACATGTTACCCACACCCTGTTAACCTGAAACACTCAGGACGAAATGTGTCAGGTCGCAGCAATTCGATTCCTTTTGTTTTGCTTCTGATACGCTTGGGAAACTGTACGACTTGTTATCCACAGGCCATGCGAGCCTGAACAACCTAGGATGAAATTTGTTAGGTCAGAGTTATTCAACTTATTTTCTTTCGCTGTGGCAACGCTTGAGTAACCATACGACCTGTTACCCACAGATCATGTGAGTCTGAACAATTAGTATGAAATTTGACAGTTCAGAGTTATTCAATTTCTTTTGTTTCGCTTCTGCTACGCTTGAGAAACCGTATGACCTGTTAACCACATACTATATAAGCCTGCACAACTGTGGACGAAATTCGTCTAATCAGAGCAATTCCATTTCTTCTGTTTTGCTTCTGATACGCTCGGGAAATTATACGACTTGTTACCCACAGGCCATGCGAGCCTGAACAACCTAGGATGAAATTTGTTAGGTCAGAGTTATTCAACCTATTTTCTTTCGCTGCGGCAACGCTTGGGTAACCATACGACCTGTTTCCCACATACTATGTGAGTCTGAACAACCTAGGACAAAATTTGTCAGGTCAGAGCAATTAAATTTTTATTCTGCTTCTGCTCCGCTTGGAAAGCCAGACGACGTGTTACCCGCACTTCGTAAACCTGAAAAACCCAGGACGAAAATTGTCAGGTCGGAGCTATTCAATTTCTTTTCTTTTGCTTCTGATACGCTTGGGAAACTATACGACTTGTTATCCACAGACTATGTGAGCCTGAACAAGAAAGGATGAAATTTGTCAGGTCAGAAAAATTCAATTCCTTCTTTTCTACTGCTGCTCCGCTTGGGAAACCGTAAAACATGTTACCCACACCCTGTTAACCTGAAACACTCAGGATGAAATGTGTCAGGTCGAAGCAATTCGATTCCTTTTGTTTTGCTTCTGATACGCTTGGGAAACTGTACGACTTGTTATCCACAGACCATGTGAGCCTGAACAACCAAGGATGAAATTAGTTAGGTCAGAGTTATTCAACTTCTTTTGTTTTGCTTCTTCAAAGCTTGGGAAACCACACGACCTCTTACCTACAGAACATGTGAGCCTGAACAACTTAGGATGAAATTTGTCACTTCAGAATTATTCAATTTTTTGTTTCGCTTCTGCTACGCTTGGGAAACCGTACGACCTGTTAAGCACATACTATATGAGCCTGAAAACCGTAGACGAAATTCATCAAATCAGAGCAATTCCATTTCTTCTGTTTTGCTTCTGATACGCTCGGGAAATTATACGACTTGTTACCCACAGGCCATGCGAGCCTGAACAACCTAGGATAAAATTTGTTAGGTCAGAGTGATTCAACCTATTTTCTTTCGCTGCGGCAACGCTTGGGTAACCATACGACCTGTTTCCCACATACTATGTGAGTCTGAACAACCTAGGACAAAATTTGTCAGGTCAGAGCAATTAAATTTTATTCTGCTTCTGCTCCGCTTGGAAAGCCAGACGACGTGTTACCCGCACTTCGTAAACCTGAAAAACCCAGGACGAAAATTGTCAGGTCGGAGCTATTCAATTTCTTTTCTTTTGCTTCTGATACGCTTGGGAAACTATACGACTTGTTATCCACAGACTATGTGAGCCTGTACAAGCAAGGATGAAATTTGTCAGGTCAGAAAAATTCAATTCTTCTTTTCTACTGCTGCTCCGCTTGGGAAACCGTAAAACATGTTACCCACACCCTGTTAACCTGAAACACTCAGGATGAAATGTGTCAGGTCGAAGCAATTCGATTCCTTTTGTTTTGCTTCTGATACGCTTGGGAAACTGTACGACTTGTTATCCACAGACCATGTGAGCCTGAACAACCAAGGATGAAATTAGTTAGGTCAGAGTTATTCAACTTCTTTTGTTTTGCTTCTTCAAAGCTTGGGAAACCACGACCTCTTAACTACAGAACATGTGAGCCTGAACAACTCAGGATGAAATTTGTCACTTCAGAATTATTCAATTTTTTTTGTTTCGCTTCTGCTACGCTTGGGAAACCGTACGACCTGTTAAGCACATACTATATGAGCCTGAAAACCGTAGACGAAATTCATCAAATCAGAGCAATTCCATTTCTTCTGTTTTGCTTCTGATACGCTCGGGAAATTATACGACTTGTTACCCACAGGCCATGCGAGCCTGAACAACCTAGGATAAAATTTGTTAGGTCAGAGTGATTCAACCTATTTTCTTTCGCTGCGGCAACGCTTGGGTAACCATACGACCTGTTTCCCACATACTATGTGAGTCTGAACAACCTAGGACAAAATTTGTCAGGTCAGAGCAATTAAATTTTTTCTGCTTCTGCTCCGCTTGGAAAGCCATACGACGTGTTACCCGCACCCTGTAAACCTGAAAACCCAGGACGAAAATTGTCAGGTCGGAGCTATTCAATTTGTTTTCTTTTGCTTCTGATACGCTTGGGAAACTATACGACTTGTTATCCACAGACTATGTGAGCCTGAACAAGCTAGGATGAAATTTGTCAGGTCAGAAAATTTCAATTTCTTCTTTCCTACTGCTGCTCCGCTTGGGAAACCGTAAAACATGTTACCCACACCCTGTCAACCTGAAACACTCAGGATGAAATGTGTCAGGTCGAAGCAATTCGATTCCTTTGGTTTTGCTTCTGATACGCTTGGGAAACTGTACGACTTGTTATCCACAGACCATGTGAGCCTGAACAACCAAGGATGAAATTAGTTAAGTCAGAGTTATTCAACTTCTTTTGTTTTGCTTCTTCAAAACTTGGGAAACCACGACCTCTTACCTACAGAATATGTGAGCCTGAACAACTTAGGATGAAATTTGTCACTTCAGAATTATTCAATTTCTTTTGTTTCGCTTCTGCTACGCTTGGGAAACCGTACGACCTGTTAAGCACATACTATATGAGCCAGAACAACCGTAGACGAAATTAATCAAATCAGATCAATTCCATTTCTTCTGTTTTGCTTCTGATACGCTTGGGAAATTATACGACTTGTTACCCACAGGCCATGCAAACCTGAACAACCTAGGATGAAATTTGTTAGGTCAGAGTTATTCAACTTATTTTCTTTCGCTGTGGCAACGCTTGAGTAACCATACGACCTGTTTCCCACATACCATGTGAGTCTGAACAACCTAGGACAAAATTTGTCAGGTAAGAGCAATTTAATTTCTTTTTTCTGCTTCTGCTCCGCTTGGAAAGCCATACGACGTGTTACCCGCACCCTGTAAACCTGAAAAACCCAGGACGAAAATTGTCAGGTCGGAGCTATACAATTTCTTTTCTTTTTCTTCTGATACGCTTGGGAAACTATACGACTTGTTATCCACAGACTATGTGAGCCTGAACAAGCTAGGATGAAATTTGTCAGGTCAGAAAATTTCAATTTCTTCTTTCCTACTGCTGCTCCGCTTGGGAAACCGTAAAACATGTTACCCACACCTGTCAACCTGAAACACTCAGGATGAAATGTGTCAGGTCGAAGCAATTCGATTCCTTTGGTTTTGCTTCTGATACGCTTGGGAAACTGTACGACTTGTTATCCACAGACCATGTGAGCCTGAACAACCAAGGATGAAATTAGTTAAGTCAGAGTTATTCAACTTCTTTTGTTTTGCTTCTTCAAAACTTGGGAAACCACACGACCTCTTACCTACAGAATATGTGAGCCTGAACAACTTAGGATGAAATTTGTCACTTCAGAATTATTCAATTTCTTTTGTTTCGCTTCTGCTACGCTTGGGAAACCGTACGACCTGTTAAGCACATACTATATGAGCCAGAACAACCGTAGACGAAATTAATCAAATCAGATCAATTCCATTTCTTCTGTTTTGCTTCTGATACGCTTGGGAAATTATACGACTTGTTACCCACAGGCCATGCAAACCTGAACAACCTAGGATGAAATTTGTTAGGTCAGAGTTATTCAACTTATTTTCTTTCGCTGTGGCAACGCTTGAGTAACCATACGACCTGTTTCCCACATACCATGTGAGTCTGAACAACCTAGGACAAAATTTGTCAGGTAAGAGCAATTTAATTTCTTTTTCTGCTTCTGCTCCGCTTGGAAAGCCATACGACGTGTTACCCGCACCCTGTAAACCTGAAAAACCCAGGACGAAAATTGTCAGGTCGGAGCTATACAATTTCTTTTCTTTTTCTTCTGATACGCTTGGGAAACTATACGACTTGTTATCCACAGACTATGTGAGCCTGAACAAGTTAGGATGAAATTTGTCAGATCAGAGAAATTCAATTTCTTCTTTTCTACTGCTGCTCCGCTTGGAAAACCGTGAAACATGTTACGCACACCCTGTTAACCTGAAACACTCAGGGCGAAATGTGTCAGGTCGAAGCAATTCGATTCCTTTTGTTTTGCTTCTGATACGCTTGGGAAACTGTACGACTTGTTATCCACAGACCGTGTGAGCCTGAACAACCAAGGATGAAATTAGTTAGGTCAGAGTTATTCAACTTCTTCTGTTTTGCTTCTGCAAAGCTTGGGAAACCACATGACCTCTTACCTACAGAACATGTGAGCCTGAACAACTTAGGATGAAATTTGTCACTTCAGAATTATTCAATTTCTTTTGTTTCGCTTCTGCTACGCTTGGGAAACCGTACGACCTGTTAAGCACATACTATAGGAGTCAGAACCACTGTAGACGAAATTCATCAAATCAGATCAATTCCATTTCTTCTGTTTTGCTTCTGATACGCTTGGGAAATTCTACGACTTGTTACCCACAGGCCATGCAAACCTGAACAACCTAGGATGAAATTTGTTAGGTCAGAGTTATTCAACTTGTTTTTCTTTCGCTGTGGCAACGCTTGAGTAACCATACGACCTGTTTCCCACATACCATGTGAGTCTGAACAACCTAGGACAAAATTTGTCAGGCCAGAGCAATTCAATTTTTCTTTTCTTCTTCTGCTCCGTCTAGAAAACCGTACGATGTGTATCCCACACCCTGTAAACCTGAAAAACCCGGGAGGAAAATTGTCAGGTCGGAGCTATTCAATTTCTTTTGTTTTGCTTCTTATACGCTTAAACTATACGACTTGTTATCCACAGACCATGTGAGCCTGAACAACCTAGAATGAAGTTTGTCAGGTCAAATTTATTCAACTTCTTTTGTTCTGCTTCTGCAAAGCTTGGGAAACCATACGACCTGTTTTCCACAGACCATTCGAGCTTGAACAAGCTAGGATGAAATTTGTCCGGTCAGAGCTATTCAATTGCTTTTGATTTGCTTTTGATATGCTTGGGTAATCGTACGACGTGTTACCCACATCCTGTAAACCTGACCAACCTAGGACAATTTGTCAGGTCAGAAATCACGTAGCCCAGTGTAGTGTTGGAGAAGAAGATGTTAAGTGAGTTAGGTGATACTTCTGTTAGTTAAATTAGATTTGATCTAATCTGGAAATGAAATTCTGATCTCGACATTTAATTTGAATGTGATGAAAAACTGATACGAACTTTGTTAGTTTGAGTAGAGTTTCTTTGAGTTATTGCGCTCGTCTCATCAGATTATCCTTCAACTTATCGATTTCATTTCCAGACAGAACGAGAGCTTCATTCTCGTTACGATCCTTGCCAAAATCGTACTGCATGTAACTAGAATCTAGGTAAACGAACTTTGTTTTCTTTAATATTATTTTTCTCGTTGATTTATTTTTTCGTTTTGTTTTGAAAAATTCACGTCAGTGCCGTTCAGTTATGCATTAATTTCTTGGTATATTGTTAATTGGTTGATTCGATAAAACCTGGAGCTATAGCTGTTCCATCACAGAGTATCTTAATGTTGTTGTTGTTGGGTCTGATTAATTTTGTGTTAACAATCGAAGTTCGTTCCTGAGAGGGACATTAACGGAATTTTCAAGATAATTAAATTTCATTAAATAGTGTAAAAGATGTTTTCTTAACTTCAAAAATAATATCAGGTTTATACTTGGTCATTTCAAATGTTACACTGTAGAGTGCTAGAGTTCGATTGAACTTTGCAAGGGGAACTGTGTAAATTTATCGAAGAAAAATATTTTTCAAGGTACCACTTAACGGTGGCCCCGGTAAGCGGTGATTATGAAGAGTAGATCGGAAAACTAGCTCCTTCAAGGGAGGATATTTAACGTTCTACGAAAAGTTGAATATTGTCCCTTGAAAATATTTTTCTTCGATACGTCTACACATTGCGAAATCTCGCAATTAGTAACATTTTGTTTTGAGATGTTTGTGTATGCGTGGTTGTAAACCACATAGAAATAAGGAGCGTCGGTCCTTCGACAGCCGCTTTTGTCGGATACGTGAGTGTCGCATGGCGGTATGTTATCGAACTAGTGTGACCACTTAACGTTTTCTTGTTTCATCTGCTCTTTGGTTTCACCGTTTCGCGGGGCGTTGGTGAGATAGCCTCTGTTTCGGTTCGTTGGGGGGCGCAGTGATATTTATATTATTGCGTTCGCTCCAACGAATTGAGTTGAGTAGGTAACGGCATGGCTTCTTGTTACGAGTAGGTAGATAATGCTGACGTGGTTAAACGAGACCGAAACTGCAGTCCATTATTCCTATTCGTGACATCTGACCGTGCTGTACCACTTCCAGGTGGCCCCGGTTGACAATGATTATGAAGAGTAGATGGGAAAACTAGCTCCTTTAAGGAAGGATATTTAACATTCTACGGAAGGTTGAATATTGTCCCTTGAAAAATAATTTTCCTCGATATGTGTACACATTGCGAGATCTCGCATTTAGTAACTTTTTGTTTTGAGATGTTTGTATTATCTATAAGTTTCAAAGGTTTGTTGATCGACCCTCGTCCTTTAAACCGAGATATTACGAGGAAAGATCTGTCGAATCAATTATCAATTTAAGATATGCATTCACCTGATATCGTTTTTTTTTCTAGAATTTAACATTTAACTGAAATTTTGCTCTAAATTTCGAGGGTATGCAAAATTCTCGAAATTAGTAACTTTTTGTTTTGAGATAACTGTGTATATTGGTTGAAAGCTGAATTGACGAGAGTTTTGTTTACCGATGAGTCGAGATTTTGTGTTTTTCATTGCGATCGACGTTTTATAGTATACAGAAATCGAAATGAAATATGCTCAGTGCGACTTTTTACCTATGGCTTTGGTGAAGGTTCATTAATGGTTTGGGGATGAATTTCTTTGAACACTTGCACTGATCTGGTCATCTAAAAAAATGGAACCCTGAATGCTCAGAGGTAGGTTACAGACATTTCAACATATTAAGTTGTTCATTTGCGGCAAACATGGGTAAACCCTTTTTGATTAGGTTTGATAACGCTAGACCTCACCCAGTTCATATCGTTAGGAACTACCATCAAGATCACAAAATCACTTCAATGTAATGGCCTGCACAACTCCAGACCTCAATCTCATTGAACATGTCTGGAGCATTTTCAATAGAAGATCAAGAAGCCATCGAATGCAGCCAGGTAACGTGAGTGAGGTTCAGAACATATGGATCGAAATAAGGAACAAGCTTGATCAGAGTTCTATAATATAATTGATTAAGAGTATCAGTAGTAGATGTTATGCATTAATTTTCAACAGGAGTGTAAATATCCGATATTTGCAGAATTGAGAATTTTACATTTTGATAAATACTTTTATTCGAATATCTATTTTCATATCGATTGTTTTCCAGCATTCCTTAGTGCTGGACTATTACTAGAAAAATATTCACATATCTTAACTTCTTCTCATTGATAGTATTGATGATTTATTTATTCTATGGAAATTCATTTTAAAGTAAAACGAAATGAGACACTTTTATCACTTTTCCACAATTCATTCAATAATCTGCATAAAAACTTTCAACCTTATAAAATGAAGAAAAATAGAAGCCTCAGCAACCTATGATCCAAACAGATGTTATCGAACGATCAAATATCACTTTTCATCCTAGGTTCATAAAACTATCGAAATAATTCTTTGATGAAGTTCAAACTGATCTGCTGAACAAAGGACCAAAGTTCTTCCCGGAAAACGGCAAATTCAAAACAGAGAAGCTGGCCATCCGAAAACATAAAGATATCATCACCAACCCAAGCCTCCATAAATACAAACTCACAGAAATTATCAGAAAATCTGACATAAAACTTACCATCAGAATCAGTTGAAAATAATAAAGTCCATTTCAAGTAAAATCCAAGCCGAAGATCTCAAAATGGCTAAAGCTGACAAAGGCAATAGTATAGTATGCCTCAATAAATACCTATATGAAGAAAAATGCAAGGTGTACTGAAAACAATGTATATCACCGAAATACCAAAAGATCCAAACAAAAGTTTTCACGAAAGAAATCAAAGTAGAGCTAAGTTTGTCAGAACACCTAGCACACACAGAATAGGAGACGAGGAAACTGATTCCTATGAATATTGAAGCTCCAAAGATGAACGGCTGATTAAACTACATAAGGAAGAAAATCTGCAAGACCTGTAGTGTTATATATAAACATACCATTAGGTAAACTAACAAAATTCTTGAATCAAAAATTTCTAGACCTCCCGAATTTTCAAGCACAATACACTATCTCTAATTCTGTAGATCTCATACATATACTTTCAAATCTCACAATCTCCCAAGATATTAAGTAAGTCTCTTTCGATGTCAAAAATATGTACACGAACATTTCAACGAAATGAGTGTCTTTCCCTTGTTACAGATATCTTATCCGAGTCCAACACACCGCCATATATCACTTATGAATTTAGCAAGCTTCTTCAAATATGCCTATCTCAAAGTTACTTTCAATTTCGAACTAAATTCGTTAAACAAAATTCAGGTCTTTCAATGGGTTCACCTCTTAGCCCTCTACTAGCTGACATTTTCATGAATAATTTAGAGAAAAACTCAAGTTCAAACAGACAAATTCAGCAATTTCTAAATTTCCTGAATAAAATGCATTGCCGCATCAGCTTCACTTCTGAATTAAAAGTAATAACTCAATGAATTTCCTCGGATTAAGCATTACAATTCAAATAACCAACTCACTTATAAACTTTACAGAAAGGAAACATTCACAGACGCATCGATTCCAATGTACTCTCGCAGTCATTTAAGTCACAAACTAGCTACTCTCCATGATTCATAGAGTTTACTCTGTTCCCTTTCGACAGAAAATTTTCAAACTGAACTTAATATCATCAGAAAAATTGCCTCAAATATCAACATACCACAATATTTTCTAAATAGAATCATTAAACGCAAAAACAACGTATTACCTCTCAATTTTTTATAGCAAAATCAGTAACTACTTTTCCAAATTGAACATAACTACTTCATTCTCAAGCGGCCCCAACTTAAGCAGATTATTATTCAATGCCAAACAGAAGAACGATAAATTCAAGCAATCTGGAATTTATCAAATCAAATGCAATGAAAGTCTGGTAGCCTATATCGGACAAACAGGAGAAGTTTTGAAGCTAGATTCAAGGACCATATTTTCTCAGATAAAAATTCGCCAATATTCGAACACATAAAATCACCTAACCACTCGATATCATTGAACAATCTTAGAATCCTTCATGAATGTAACAAAGGGGAGAGATGAATTTGTTGCCAAGTTTGGAGATTAACAAACTATGTAAAACCCACAATTTATTACCCTCAATAGCCAACTAGACCAAAATGGATCCCCACTACTCAATATTAAGGATTTCCCTTAGGTATTTGTACTTGCCTACTCATGTATTAAATAGTTATTCACTTGAAAATGACCGTAGGGTCGAAACCGGTCGTGATTATTGAATAAATTGTGGAAAAGTGACAAAAGTGTCTCACTTCGTTTTACTTTTAACTTCTTCTAAATAAATTTAAATGTTCGATTTTGTGCGTTAATTTCTTTGCGCAGTGTATATCACCATATATTATTCAAAACGCTAATATCAGCTCGGTTCAACGTACTTCGTCCGATATTCATTAAAACAAAAATATCCGATGAAATGTCAGCAACGAAAGAATTCATTCTGAAATCATGCATTACACCGATATTCAAATGTTTTCCTTGACATTTCAAATTCTAAAATCATTGATCTTCTCGATTCCTTTTTAAATATTTAACATGTTGGTGCTTTCTGCAGATCATTATGGATTCGAAATTTTATGGAACCGAACTCATTGATATGCGGTGAAGAAAGCTTCTGTTAAAAAGAGGGAAACGGGAATTCAAGGATGGTCCACATTCAATATTCAAGGAATACTATGTTCTAGAATCGGTGCTGGCTTATCTTCGTTGTCTGAAACAGAATCCTTTTCACTTTCAAATTATGAACGATGTGCGAGATATCTACGAATGAAGTTGATATTAAAGGTAATGTCCTTAAAGTGTTGGCAAAAACACAAAATAATCATCAGGTTTGATATTTTAATAAAAGAAATGAAATTCACTCAAATATAATAATGTACAATTTATGTCTCATCTAAGATAATATGTGACACGTACACGTACATATACAGTGTGCCACTCCATCTAAACGTCACTTTTTGATTGGAGGGACACCGATTTTTGTGTTATTTCGGAAGATTGAAAATCAACCCCCTTCCTGAATCAGCACCTAAATCAAAATTCATTATAGGGAAAATGGGCCGAGCGACGGTTATTTGGAACGGTCTTTTGCTTCCTGATTTTAAAATCGTATTTTTATGAACATTTAATCATACAGACAGTTCAAATACAACGAAAGTTTGTATTTCTACTAAAATTTGCCACCCCCTCCATGTCTAGAAAGACTGATTGTAGCGGAAAAAAACGTATACACTTCAATTTTTTGTTGCGGGAGCCTTGGACGGAGGCGAGAAAGTTTGAACGCTGAATTTCGACTTGGACAAGGCTTTGGACAGTCTGTCACATGAAATACTCCTAAATAAGCTGTATATATATCTGTAGTTTCCGTCGAAGAATACACAATTTGTTGAAGTGATTTCTGAATTAGAGACTTCAAGTTGTGCAAAAAAGAGATGAAAGATTAGATGCGTTCAGTTGACGTGTGGAGTAGCCCAATGCTCCGTCTTGGGACAACTCCTCTTTATGATTTTGGTTAATGATGTCTCATTCTAAATGCAAATATATTCTTTTAATGTGATGATACAGCTGTAATAAAAGACTCTATCTAACAAAAGAATATCGCGGTAAGTTATGTGTTTTACATATGCTTTTGTTGGGACCACCTGGTCCTGAATTGCTGCCAAGCGGCCTCTGTCTCCGGGAAAAGATATCCTGCTTTTAAATACCTCAGCGACTCTTTTTCATTGACGTAATCCTTTTGGAGGTTGTTCCGTGGAGTACCTTGCCGAGCCAATCCTCCTTGATCTGCCTCTCTGGACGTGCCTGAGTGAAATACTTAGCGCGAGAGCTGAAGTGGTGACAGGTTGGCTTCAGCCCTGCGTAGGGCGGATAAAAATGGGGTGTTTCTTGAAAGGAAGTATTTTCGCAGGTTAGAGACCTCGCGTTTTTGTACAAACGGGCAACCGAGGCGTGTGGATGATGTACACCAAACCTTGTCATGAAAGTGCAAATCTTGGTGTCTGCCGCCCTTGAGTCGGTAATCGACCAGTGAATTACCCCGAAGGAATGGGCAATACAAAGGATAGCCCATGTGTTGATTGCGGTGAACAGCGCTTTAGAATTGAGTTTTGCTCCAGAACCCGCCAGGTCTTTATATGATTGCTCTGGCTTCAGTGCTGATATAGCTGTCTGGTTTAGTAGAGCCACTCCCTCAATGTCCCCATCGATCTTTCTTCTTTTCATATGCACTGTCGCATACTTATCGATACCCATCTCCATTTCTATTGGATACTAGATTTTGAGGTCATCCATGTAGAGTTGGTGGCTAATCCTAATCCATGTTGCTATCTCTGTCAATGATATACCCATTCTTGTTATTATTCAGCAGAGTGCTGAGGGGGTTTTAAGCCAGACAAAACCACATAGGACTCAGGGTATTACCTTGGAATATGCCTTTTTTAATCTAGATTTTATCTGTGACTGCTTCGTCATTTGTTGTTGGTATGCAAAGTTTCGTTCTGAACGACGACATGAGATGCTTCAGGAGTTCAATGACAGAGTTTGATATTCCGTATAGTTGAAGCACTCTAATTAACCAAGAGTGGGGCACGGAGTCAAACGCCTTCCTATAATCAATCCATGTCACCGACATATTACGTAGCTTCTTGCGGGCTTGTTTTGTGAGAATGTAATCGATCACTAAGAGCTCCTTACAACCACGGGCGTTCTTGCGACAGCCGTTCTGCTCTGGAGCAAGTATATTATTGGGTTTGATGTGCTTTCCGATGTGCAGCTACATAGTTCCAGTCAGTATCTTGTTAATAGTCGGGAGGCATGTGGTCGATACTTTTTCGGGTCTGCTGTTATCCGTTCTTTTGGCAGAATATTTCTTATCCCCATGGTGAAATGTCGGGTAAAATTTTAGGGTCAGATAGGGATTATTGGAACAACAGTGCTAGAGTAGGGTGAACCGAGTCGAAGTGTTCCCACCAACAGTTGTGGATTCTGTCCGGTCCGGAGGCGGCCCAATTGTTGGTGTTGCGAGGTATATGTTCGATGTCTTGTTCTGTTCTGCTCTTCCATTCGGTACACAGGGGTTTTATTTTCGACTTCTTCGATCCAATAAGTTTTTCTGTCGTGTGCCTCGTCCCTTGACCAGATTCCACTCAAAAACTCGGTCATGGCCTGCGAATAAGGTGCTGCTCCTTCATTTTTGTGGTTTTCCTCCTCCAGATTGCGGTAGAATTGCTTTTGATTTTGGTAGAATAATTAATTGTTTCGTTACCTCTTCACCCTCTCATAGTACCTTCGTGTCCGATTCCCTAGCGCTTTTATCTTCTGCTTGAGGTGGTCGCAAAGTGTCTGTATTCTATCCCGGAACCCAGATCCCTTGCTTTGAGCTAGAATTCGGATGCAATCTTCCTATCGGATTTCAGCAGTTTCGTTGTAGGCTCAGGATTATTGAGAAAACTGTGCATCACCCCATTTTTTTATCTGGCATTCGTGATTTTTCTTTTCAATCGGTGCATCCATGGTGGGGTCTGTTGCCGATTAACATGATCTGCTTTGGGCAAAGGGTTTCCTTGTGCCTCGCAGACAGTCACTGCTCCTGCAAAAACCAGGTTCGTGACGTCCTCGAGAGAAGGTTGCTCCTTCAATCTATTAGATAATAAGGTTTATTTCTTGCACCACTTCCAGCATTTTTTTGGAGTATCGGTTTGAACGCCGGTGTGCAATTCCTATCGTGCCGCCCCTATCTAACTACAAAACCTAGGTGTTTATAAAAATGTGAAAAAAATACAGTGAAAAACTATGTTATATTAGGTTATTTTATACAAGATAGATACACTAATACGACATTAAATGAAAAAATGAAGGCAAGAAAGGTGCAGTTTATACATATTATGTAGGTAGGTATAGGTATTAAGTTATTTTACAGAAACTGCACCTTTCTTGCCTTCATGTTGGCAAAATCAGCAATTATTTTTTGGTGTCTAGTCTATGTAGAATCTCATGTTCAATTGAAATTATTGCTAAATTACTTAGTCTTTGCTGGTGCATAGTTGATCTCAAATAGTTTTTATTATTTTTAGCTTTGAAAATGACCTTTCACCAGATGCAACTGAAACCGGCAATGTAAGTAGTATCCTTAGCGCTATTGCTGTATTCGGAAATGTTGACATTAATTCATTAGCAAAATGTATTGCAATAGGGTTTGTGGATCATTAGACTGGTTTTCAGTTAAATGCAACTTTAAAGCATTGATTTCATTAAACATATCTATACCGTCAATATCTGCGTCACTACTTGAACTATCTTTTAGCTTCACATTCAAATCTTTACAATGTTTCATTAAATCATCTTTGGAGTAACTAAACAAGTTATTATTGGTGAAAAAGCCAAAACGTCGGTAAAGTTTCCAACTCATCGAATCTACGTTTTAAAGAAGTTAAGGTTTGGTCCAGGATCCTAAAAAACATCTACATTATATTTTGTTTTAGGGTCTAGTAAGACTTCATCACTCTGTTCATACTGAAATTGAGTTGGTTTTCTTCGTGGACGAACGGTATCTATAGGCGGAAAATCTGCATCTACATTAAGTTCCCGAGCCACAATGGTAGCTTCTTCTAACACCCTTTCGAAATGCTCATCTGTGCGATATTCGGTGAATTTATGAATCAATTTATTTAACAAATTTATGCAGATTTGAGTATTTATTGTGGGTTTTGCATCATTTTGCTAAGAGCATTAATTTCGTTTAAAATATCAAACCAAATTACAACTAAGCAAATAAATCTATAATTTTGAATATTCAAATCAAGCGAATGTGCTTTGTGAGTTGTTGTACAATCCCATTCCGACGAATTGTTATCTGATATTTCAAGTAAAGCGTCAAATATTTTTCGAGGTGATACCGTAAAGGTTTGACTGCATCGATTCTGCTAAACCATCGCGTGGCACTTGATGCCTTTAGTTTTAAATCAGGTAAATGCTTGCAAATTATGGACCACCTTTTGGTAGAAGACGAAAAGAAAACGTAAATTTCTTGAATTAAGTTGAAAAAGTTGACCGTGTCGTGCGTTATATTTGCTGTATCGTTAACGACCAAATTGAGACTATTTTTTGTAATCCATTGTGTTTTCCACGCATATCAGAACCATTGTCATAACCTTGGCCACGTAAGTTTTTAACATCAAGGTTTAATTGCGATAATAAATCTAAAACAAAATTTAATAGTCCTTCACCTGTGGAGCTGGTTATCGGACAGATGCCAATAAAACTTTCGCATATTGTACCATTTTTAGTTTCACTGTTTAAAACAACATACCTTAGTATAACTGTAATTTGTTCTGTGTGACTTACATCTGGTGTGCAATCTAATATGATAGAAATATTTTGATTCTCTGACTTTGTTCGGGATATAATTTTTATGGTCGTGCCGAGTAAATCAATGATTTCATTCTGAATCTGATCTCCTAAATAGTGAGTCATGCGAGTTGAATCGAATTTCGAAGCTTGAATTCTGTGAATATGTTCCGCATAACTGAATCAAAGGATGCTATCATTTCAATTGCTTTGAGAAAATTACCATTATCATGCTCATATAATATTTTGGACGAGCCCTAAACGCCAGACATTGATGAGATAAAAATTTTATAACAGCTATGATCCTTTCCAATACATCACACCATTGTTTTTTCAGATTCTAATAGTCTCAGTTGCATTTGATTTACAGTAGTTTTATTTTTTAACATATGATTTAGTTGGACCCAACATTTTAAATTTTCGCTATAGAAATGCTTGTTTCGTGTCGTTTTAAGGTAGACGACAGATGTTGCCAATCGGAAAAACCGCTTGGAGCTGACAGACTACTTACAGTTTTACTGAATATTTTACAACAAAACAATAGACTGAATCTTTTGACGTAGAGTAAACAAGCCATTCTCTGTTAATTTTTTCTCCATTAGGAAGATTTCTAGAGTAATAACTGTTTGCAAATTTTCTTCCATCGATATTAGCAGGAAAATTGTGGTTAAACAGCTGCACGGGACCACGGCTAACCAAAATATTAACAATATCATTACTCATACTGGCGGGCCACGAACCGGGATCATCACCACAATCTAAACAGCTACTTGATGACGATAAATTGCTTACAGGTTCTTTAGCACTACTTTCTCTTTTTTAGTTTCACTGGAGCCTCCTTCTGAAGGACTAACATTTTCTCTTCAGATACCTCCATAACTTCTAGATTTAAAGCTGCGCTTGTTGAAGCTACATCTACGTCAACATTCTCTTGACATTCAGAGTCCCTATTTTCTGGTTTGCTAAAAATTTCTCAAGAGATCCCGCTAGTTTCTTTTTCTGTATCTTTTTCTCGTTTTTGCCGTCGAAATTGAGCTCCTGAAATTTTTTCCTTTTCTGCGGTTCCTGGAATTTTTTTGAAAAAGTTTAGTATACGGTTGTACAAAAGTAACTTAAATCCCAAAAGGGGGTCGATCATTTCACCCATTATTGCGAACAACCTTTACTAGGGGGTCAACACTGAAATTGCGAAAAAAATCAGCTTTTCCATACATTTTGTATGGAATAGTTATTTTTTCGCGATTTCACCGTTGACCCTATAGTAAAAGTTGTTCGTATTTATGTAAAAAATGACTCCTTTCGGGATTTAAGTTACTTTTACCCTGTATAGGTATAATTTTAATATTTTTTTCATAAATCTTCACTCTTAAGTTGTATAACAGAAAAAATACCCTTTAAATCACAATAATAATCAAAATACTACTGCGAAAAAAAATGTCCATACCTACTGCACAAATGTAATGGAATAACTAATTTTTTTCGCGACTTCAGAGTTGACCCATAGTAAAAGTTGTTCGTATTGATTAGATGAAATGTCCCCTTTAGTTACTTAAGTTACTTCTGTTACACTCTGTATTAATTTTAATAAATTTTTTAATAAATCTTTACTTTAAGTTTTTTCAGTAAAATAACCTTTAAATTTTACATGAATACCTGCTGTTCATATGAATGCGCCCATATGCTGATTAATTAAACAGAGACACTTACCATAATTATGATTTTTTGCGCCGACGAATACTATAAATAATTTTCTAAATTATTTTTATAGTCACACTTCGCACAAAATATACAGAATATTATTAATTTTAAGTACCCTGGACCGTTTCCGGATCTCACATTAGGGCTATAACCAAATAATTGAAGTTTGTTGTTCACTCACATCACTTTCGCATTTGTGTTAAATAAATAAAAACAAAGAAATGAGTATATAGTTTTAAGGGGATTTCCCCTGATATCTGTGGGATTTCCCTATTTCGCATAGAGCACAATACGGATTAACTTTGTTCTCATGAATTTCAATAGATGGCGCTATATAATGCTACGATATAAAAGAAATATTTGGCCGCCGTTCATCATATTATTTTAATAAGGATAATCTTTTAGTATTGTGAGGTGACAATGTCTGAATTTTAGTCGATGATTGTCTGATTTGCCGCCCCCTGAATGCGCCGCCCGCGTGTATTGCACGCCTTGCACGCCCGCTTACGGCGGGCCTGCGTACGTCAACCTATTTTCATTAAAGAGCTGAATCAGTCCAGGGTCCTCGTCACACACACACACATATATATATATATATATATATATATATATATATATATATATATATATATATATATATATATATATATATATATATATATATATATATATTGTTTTTGCTCTTTTAGGTAAAAATTAATTTGTTATACATCTGGACACCCAAGTACAGTGGCGAACTTTCTGTCATCTTCATTCTGTGGAGTGGAGTGACCGAAGTCTCTTGGGTGTGTGATCTTATTTGCATGTATATACTTCAAAACATCAAAAATATGAATTCAAAGTAAGGTGAGTATTCGCTCTTTCAGCCGACATTTAATCCGCTAAGGTTTTTTTCTGCAATAAAAAGATCTTACTTTTTCAAGAGAACGTCCCTTACATTTTGATTTCATAGGTCATAAGTGCAAGTGAGCAAAGTATGTAATCTCTGCTGATTTTTGCGAACAAACCACCATCATTCTCCTCAAGATAAAAAAGTTTGAGACAATTTCTCGCAGGTCTTTTCTATATCTAACGAATAAGTCCGCCTGGAGTCGATCCATATACCTAAAATCTTCTCGGATGCCTTCCTCTCTCTCGCTCCAAAGATAAGATCTCCTTTTTTGCCCTTGTTCAATTTCAATTTATTCACTGAGAACCAAGTTCTGTCATTCAGTTTTACTTTGTCTTTTCTTTGCAAGAGCTTTCCATTACACCTGAAGTATCATCACAATACAAGAATATATTTGCATTTGGAATGTGTATATCATTGATTAAAATCAGGAAGAAGAGAGGTCTCAAGACGGAGCCTTGGGGTACTCCATACCTCAACTCAAGGACACCTGATCTTTCATCTTCTATTTGCACAACTTGAAGTCTCTTATTTAGATATGACTTCAACAAATTGTGTATTCTTCCACGGAAACCACAGAAAACAGCTTATTCAGACGTATTTCATATGACAGGCTGTCAAAAGCTTTGTCCAAGTCGAAATTCAGCATCCAAACTTTCTCACCTCCGTCCAAGGCCCCCGCAACAATTCCCAGAACACTCCTAACTGAAGTTAAGTTTTATTTCTCCTAAAACCATGCAGTGAGTTCATCTCTCAAAAAGGTTCACAATTCTGTCGGTTATTGTCATCTCAAATATTTTTGGAATCACAGGTAGTATTGGTTATCACATTTTGAATCTTCACTTTTTTGTAAATAGAAATCATCTTTGCATTAACAGGTCGTCAGGAACACATTCATCTCTGAAGCACTTATTGATCAATAATGATGAATGATTGGCAAGATCATCGTCAAACTTTATGATAGTTGAGTTGGTCGCTTATACTCCGTGTACATCTTCATAGGATTTTGGTTTCAAATTAGCGATCAATCCTTTTATCTCGTTGACCGTACAATCAAAATGGTAGCATGATTTTGTGCTTTCTATAACATCACTGCTTGGCTGTTTGCTCGAGCCGATGTTATCGACCGCTGTAAGCATCTCCTGATCTATCCTGGAGCCAATGTTCATGAAGAATTCATTGAATTTAGAAACAATAGGAACCGAATCAGTAGATTCAACCTTTTTTCGAAGGTTTTTTTACTTTACGGATGATTTCCCAGACCACCTTCGATTTTTTGTGGAGCAAGTTTTATATAGTTTGCGTTCTCTTTTTTTTTATTCGGTCTCTGTCTACAATTTGTGGAAAGTGTAGATTTATAATTTGAACTTTTTCAGGTAAATTTCCGATTTTTGGTGTCTCATAAATCGGATCCTTGAAAAAGTATATATAATTCGTTGGGGATAATTTTTCATGTAATTCTTATTTGCTCTATTTTCTATAAATAACCAATTTTTTACTTTATTAGAATTGTATCCTAAACAAGTATTTATTGGTATTAAATTCTCCTTTCCAAAAGAGGCCAGTGTTCAGTTGAAACAGACAGAGTAGATATAATTCCGATGCTATTTTCTATGTTCCATAATGTTCTATGAATTTCAGTCTCAGTTTGACGTTTGGAAATTATTTAAAATATCAATAATACTGATTTCATTTATGTATGAATCCTTTGGTCTAATAAAATGTCAAATAAATACTCAAGCGAGAATATTATGATTTTATTTTTCATTCATGGTCAAAATCAGTAAATAATAAGTCGAACTTTCTAAATGCATTAATTTGCCGAAGGAACTGCAGGTTTTGATGAAATCGCGAATAAAATGAAAACGAGCCATTTAAGGTATAAGGAAACCTAATAGCAATTAAATTTTTTTATTATTATATCGTGTGTCACTCTTGAAATTTGAAACTCTTGAATAGAA
Source organism: Cryptolaemus montrouzieri (assembly GCA_013387265.2). NCBI lineage: Eukaryota > Metazoa > Arthropoda > Insecta > Coleoptera > Coccinellidae > Cryptolaemus > Cryptolaemus montrouzieri. Next base: position 87,743 of record JABFTP020000152.1, on the reverse strand, counting down.
ACGTGAACTTTATGAAAATAACTGTTGTGTTAAAATTTTTCAAAATTCAAAACATGACTTTATTTCCAAAAAATGCTCTTGAAACAAAGTTTTTATGGAGAAACTACTGTGATATTCCACCTTAGCAAATGAAAATTTATAAATAAGTTTGTCTTCACTAACTTCAAAATTATACGCAAATGTAACAACGAGCCTTAACTTAAACTTTGAAAGTAATATTCTTGTTTCTTTTTTCTTTTTTCTCGTTATCCCAAAACAACTTCACAAGTTTGAATGAAACCCATACAGTTGAAGAAGAACTTAAAAAACTTGCCTTTCATCAAAGGAGAACTTAGAGTCGCCATTTCGCCACTTTGAGAAGAACAGTTCAAACTGAAGGCTGGAGTAATTATCATACAAATGAATGATTAAAACACTTGGCAAAGGTTGCACAATAATATATAAAAATACATGAAATATGTTTCTGGTTACGCCCTTTACCCAGAATAATACAATACTGACAAAAATCATTAAAATAATTTATAATACATTAAAATTGGCGAGTTTTATTCTCTCTTTTAATACCTGGATATATAGATTCAATTCTCTCGAAATCTATAAACACTAACAGAAGTTAATTCGTAATTTCACACAAATTTGAAACATATATTTTCTATATTTTTCAGAGGACGCTCTTCACATTGAGGACTTTTCAAATCGATTTAAAATTTGGGACAATTCATTAATTATTGAAATAAAATATACCGAATAAAAAGATTCATTTTTGTATTTGGATAAAAAATAGTGATATTGAAGATTTTATGAGCTTGTGAACGCTTAAATTCAATTTGTAAGTCGACCATGCAAAAATACACTTACTACACACGCTTAAGCTACGTTCGCATGCCTTATTTCCTTCATGTATTAATAATCCATTTGTTCGATTGAGGAAGAGATCAATAAAAATTGATTATGTTTTAATGTCAATATTTGATTCGGTCAAAAACACAATCCTACACTGTTAAACTGTAAAAATAAAATTCTCTTTTCAAACTCTCCAGGATTTTTTTTAATTAAATTTGTATGAGTAAAATCAGTTTCATTTGAAACAAAGCAAAACAGTTTTGTCTAGAAAACTATTGTTCTTGAATGAAAATTTCCATTCGGTCGTGAAAAATTACTTCCAAAGTTATCTGAAAGTTTTTTACATCCAAGCGTAATTAAAACAATGTCTGATCGAATATAAAATATATTAGAAATTAAGTCTGTATGCACATGACTCAATATTACAAACTCTTTGAATCTCAAACCGTTATTTCAAAGAAGTTCCATTGGAACTTCTGGTTCGGTTGATTTTGAATATTCAAATGGAATGGAAGATGATTATTATTAACCAGAACGTGTTACATTAACCGACTTCAGTTTCTTGCGACAAGAATCTGGTGAGGTTGTAGTATTTCATATTATTGATTCAACGAAAAAAGATGTTTATAAGATAAGTTTTGTTTATTGCAGTTTATTGTATATAGCTGTCAATTTATAATACACACGCAAGTCATGAATTTATAGTCAACCAGTGGTTGTCTCAGTGAACGAAATATTTTGACTGCCGCGATGTGTATGTTTAGGTTAAGTACCGGTATGATAAACTCATAGAGCGCTAAGTAGTAAGTATGCGTTAGTCATTTTCGTTTGTTACTTAGTGAGATAAAGTTCATTTCATTTTACTTTCAGTGATCTGTGATACTAAAAATGTATGTTTATTTTTATTAAATTCACAAATATATGAACGAAATCTTCTTTTTAAATATTTAAAAGTAATAATAATAACTGTTTCACCTAGCGGACAAAGCCACAAAGGAGTGATTGAATTTTTTTTTTTGCTCGCTTCCCTGGAATAGGTGAACCTGTTACACAACATGAGTAGGAGCCTGGAAAGAATTGAGGTGTCTGTTTACTCACTTCTTGAAGAGGACCACATTGCAGGATGTTGGGAAGATGTTGGACGGAAACGAGTTCCACAGCTCACCGGCCCTGTAAATGAACCGCCATATGATGAGAACTCTTTGCTAGCCTAGTGTTGCGGCAAAACATGAGTTTTCCCAGAACAAGGTCTTTCAGCCCCTTGGAGCATCTTTCGTAGAAGTATCTGTAAAACAGAGGAAAGTCAGCAACTTGTCTTCTGAGAGCCAGCGGTTGGAGATCGCGGGTAAACTCAGGGTGGTCGATGAGGCGCACAGACCGTTTTTGCACACTATCAAACATCCGCAACGAGTATTTGGGTGCAGATCTTCAAACATGGGAACAATATTCCAAAGCAGGTCGAGTCTACGCCTCTTATAGAAGCAACAGTTGAGATGACGTGAAGTATCGCTTGCCTCTGAAAAGAAATCTAAGTTTGGCTGATGCAGACTTAGCTATTGCTGATACATGTTCATGCTAGCAAAATCCAGAGTTGACCGTTATTCCGAGAAGGTGCATCAAATCTTTAGATGCAATTTTTTGGCATTGCATCTTTAGAGGAGGTTCTCCAGCGAAGACTTTTCCAGAAAACGTAGTGGCTTTCTTCTTGCTTGCGTTAAGGCTCACCAGATTCGACTGACCCCACTCCGATATCCTCTGTAGGTCAGAGTTTCAGTAATTGATTTATTGACATCTCTGTCGCTCAGATTCCGCAGCTGTAATCGGCCGCAGAATACTGAAAGACGAAATCAGGGTACAATAGTCTGCAAAACCGAAGATTTTGTTCTCTGTGGATTTCAGAAGATCGTTTATCTGCAACAGAAATAGATTGGCGAAAGAATGGATCCTTGAGGTGCTCCTGCTTGCAACAAGAAACAATCAAATGTTATACTGTCGACCACAATTTGTATTGATGTATTTGAAAGAAAGCTACTCATCCAACCACGCAACTTTTCGGGATCCCATATGCAGCAAGTTTATTAAACAAGGCTGCATGCCAAACACTATCGAAGGCTATGGAGATTTCGAGTACTATTGCTCTAGATTCATCATGCTTTTTCATCGTTTATGTAGAGACATGAGTGACGTAGGCAAGAAGATCTCCTGTCGATCTTTGCCTGCGAAAACCATACTGACGGTCGTTAATAATTCACTGCAACTCAAGATATTCAATGAGTTCATCGTTTATGACTCTCTCCATTATTTTGGATATATTGGGAAGATGTGCAACAGAGCGGTAGTTTTGTGGCAAGGACTTATTTCCTTTCTTTGGGATCGGTTGAATTCTCTCAATTTTCCAGCTTCTCGGAAAAGTCTGGCTTTCATAAGAAATCTGACACCGACAGTTAAGAATGGATGCCAGTTCGGGAGCACACTATCTCAGTACGATTGGTGGTACTCCGTCTAGACAAACTGCCTTCTTGCAGTTCAGCTGCTTGAGAACCCGTCCCACAGTGCGAACTCTGATCTTGATTTCTGCCATGGAAGAATTTGTAGTTGTAATGTTCTACGGTACTGCGCTAGATGAGTCTGGCACAGAATTCTTAGAGAACAAGAGAGCAAAGAGATTGGCTTTCAGTTTCGAGTATGATGCAATACTTCCGTCTTCTCTAACAGAGGCGGAAACGCAGCTTTGCAGAAATTGCCACTGACAGTCTTCGCCATAGACCAGAACTGTGTAGTCCCCCTTGCCTGTTCAAGGAGTTTATTAGATACCCATTCGTTAAAATTGGTCTTTGTTCTTGCAGTTGTTAGGTTGCATACGTTCCGTATTCGTACGAAGCTTGTTCTTGTTTCCTCTGTTGGATTTATCTTCCATGACTTGTGTAAGCTCTGTTCTTGGCTGCAGAGGCTCTTTCGCAGTCTTCGTTGAACCATGATTAGGAATTTGATGTATTTTCAGGTTGATCCATTCCGAAATATGAATATGCAAACGCAAATGAACCAAATTATATATTTTGTTAAGATACACACAATTAGGGTTTATATTTATATTTTAGATGTAAGATAAAAAATGTATTGGTAATTTTAATTATAACAGTCAAACCATACTGATAAATATATTAAATGAATTAACAAATAATACGTTTGTATTATTTATATTTTAAATAATTAACCTCAAATAGCAATATGATTTTTCTCCAACCAAATTAATTATCTACAATTTAGTAAAACTTATTATTCCAACAAACTAGAAATAAATTGAACCTACTATTTCTCACATTTTCATTGAATAATAATGTGAATCTGAAATGATCAATAAATTTATATAAAGTAATAATTATTATTCTATGAAAAACATAAATGGTTTCGAATAAATTTTCATTTTTGGCACATTATATTATGTTTTTAGTCATCTTAATAACTATAGAGTTGGGTTGAACTGCTCATTTTCTTTACTCAAGGAACTTGCATCTGGAATGAACGAAATCGTCAAAAGTAGATGGCGGTAAACTCAAGTACCCTGCGTATTTGAGCATATGGAAACGTACGGAATATTTGGACCAAACGAATTTGGTTTAACGTCAAGATTTTTTTCTACAGTGTAGTAAAGCACAATATGTAGAAAGAATTAACATTTTCACCAAACTAGGCCTCTTACGATATTGATACAGTATAAACTCAGGAAAATGGGAATCATACGTAATCTTTCATATAATTCAAGAGACCAGGAACAAAGAATTGAGTTCAGAAAATAACATCAAGACTTTAAGTTGATTGCGAATATAAAGTGTGATCAGAATTAATGTTTATAACCTTCCTCTTCTAATTAGATTTCCGATCGGAAGTAAGACGGTTACAATCTGAAAAATCAAGATGGAAATAACAGAAAGACATGGTGTAACTTTAAGAGAAGCGTTCGAAAGGTTAAGAGCAAGATCATACACAAGACTGAGAAAATAAATAATAAATAATATCGGAAGGTCCTTCCTGATATATTCTCCAAGTCTGAATTCATTGACATGCTCTGTTGGTATCTTTGTCAACGTGACTCCTCAGCAAATATAGGATGCTGACTAGATAATGAGAACACCAGAGTACAGTTTATTCAATTATTTATTTATATATTTAGTGTTACAAAACATAGGATAGACCCAATTACCGGGGTTCACAAAAATGATAACAGAAAAATAAACAGAAGTGAAACTGTCATACGAAATGAAAATTATAACTCTCATAAAAATTCAACAGAGAAAAAAAGACTTACTGAAGAATACAGAATCAAGCAAAATATCATGAAAACTAAAACTACTACAATTAGGATGATTCAGATATGCAATAACATTATTTTGAAAGAAGAAAGTGGTTCATGAAAAATATCTATACTGGCAATATGCCAATTGTACAGACGCATAATTCGCAAGAAAACAGAATGAAAAAATATACTAGTACGGCCTTCGGAACATGAAGGAGTGCATTTCGACGACTAGGATACACAGGAACATTGAGAGTGAGATAATTACCAAGCGGAAAACTAAAATAATGATTTAAAATTCGATAAAGAAATACAGTGTCGCAAAAGACTTTCCTCTGCTCCAGGCTTAAAATTTTGTGATGACGCAAACTTAATTGATAATCATGGGTAGGACTGAAAAATCTCATTAATCTACAACAAAAATGAGTTTGCAAGGGTATAGAGCCCTGGGGTACTAGTGCATTAAACTGAAAAGTTTCATTCACCACCTGAATCGATCTACTGAAGAAAAAGCTAGTAATCCACCCACGAAATTTTTTTCGGTCCATATGCGATCGGTTAATTAATCAAGGATGCCTGCCAAACCGAAGGCATTAGAGATATCAAGAGCAATAGCTCTTGTTGATGTCCACAAATTCGTAACGTATGCAAGGAGGTCACCAGTAGATCGTTGCCTACGGAAATCGTATAGTCGATCACTAATGATACCCAGCAACCCAACAGATTTTATGAGCTCCTCGTTTATCACTCTTTCTATAACTTTCGGCATAATGGAAAAAAAATGCGATTGGAGATTAATGTTGGGGTAGACATTTTTCCCTTTCTTTGGAATCGGTTGTACTCGCAACATTTCATCAGAAAACTTAGTGTTATTTCATCAAAATCTACTGCTTTTCTGCAGTTCAGCTATTGAAGACCGCGCCTTATCATATGTACTCTGAATTTTACTTCAGACATATTCGATTGGTATCACTGCATTTGATGTATGTAAAGCTTAGGCCACACTACGATTTTTCTCGCAAGCAGTAAGTCGTGACACCGCAAAACCGCCCGAGACGCACACACTGCGGTTAAAAACCGCGAAACTGGCCACGATTTTCACAGCTTGAAGATATATTTCAAGAGACCAGTATGTGTTTTTGCTTCAATACTAAGCAGCAGAGAAGGAACGTCATCAAATATTTCGCAAATATTAGGTCCTCCACTGACTAGCCGAAGATTTAAGAAAGGTTCTTTCATAAGAAGTATCAAGATTCAAGAAAACATCCTGGGAAAGTTTTTCAACTACTATCAGATGTCTGTAGGCAGTTTCGATAAAATTTTGCATATAGTACGTCCATACATTACCTACATGAATACAACATTCTGCCTATCTATTTCACCATAAGAGCGGCTGTCTGTTAATCTGAGGTAAGTAAGAAAAATATATATATCGAAATTATAGCAATTTTTATCATTTCACAAATATGAAGTACTTATTTATTGTTCCTGAAATTGTGACAGATAGTTGGCAGCTGAGGGTTATTATTCATTAATGTTTACATATTGTAACAGTTCTGGATGATCAAGGTTTCGAATGGAATTCATGATTTATTGAGATGTGGATGGAGCAGAAGTATTAAGCGGTAAATTGATTATTTGTTTTGCAGATCCTTCAACAAACTGTCCCTTATTTTATTGTCCAGTGGATATTGTCTGTTCAGAAATGATTTTTGGATTCTGAGGTATTGAAGGAAAGCAGGAACTGGTACTGAAAATGATGACTGGAACGATATTTTTGGCGATGGGGATGGAGGAAGTGTATGATAGGATTGTGGAGACGGCGATGGCGTTGGCGTTGGCGTGAATGAGATACGAGATCTAGATCGTTGATCATGAATTTGTGATTCGAATGGTGGATACAAATATTTGGTGTTTTGCAGAATATTCATAGTTTCTACTTTTGCAAAATGCTTCTGCCCATCATTCAATAATCTTAACATTGGTAACATCAAATGATTGATCGATGAAGCCTGAACTACGTGATAGTTGATATTCATAATGAGTGATAAAATAAAACAAGTTTCTATGTTTAAACTATTACTAATTCATTGATGTAAAGAATGACCAAATTTTAGATTGGTTGGACTGGTTTCGGAGATACGTCACCATTATTCAAGGTACTGTGACCTCTACTAGCATTTTATTGATGGTTATTCCTGTATAGTTCATGAGTATTCAGTTTTCATTAGCTTGTTGTTGATAATGGACGTATGTCCGAAACCGGTCTAACCAATGTAAAATATTGTCATTCTTCACATCAATAAATTAGTGATAGTTAAAACATAGTAACTTGTTTTCTTTTATTATTCATTGGTACAATCATTTGTGAAAAATTAATTTCTTCGTTGTATTCACATCTATTTTGAGTAGTAGTTGTAGTAAAACAATTCAACAATTGTTGTTCATAATCATCATTGTTACTTTGGATTTTAGGAGCCTTCTTCTTACCGGATGCGGTTCGAATATTAGTATTCATTGGTGTTTTGTTATAACAACATCAGGACAATCTTCTATAGTAGATTTGATATTGCCGCTTGTCCCTTTTTTTGTAATGATTGTACCAAAAACAGCAAAGAGTCAAAATGAATGTATTCTTTCTTTTTTATAGCTCCATGACCAGATGTACCATGTTGCGTTGCTAATTCTCAAGCAAAACTGTCACGCATATTCTTCCATTTCTTTTGTATTATACTGTCTGTAGGTAACAGAAATAAAATATACTTACTTAATAATTTTTTTCGTGTATCTTGCCAGTGAAAAATGTTTGAAGGTTTTATATTTTGAATATTTGATTGACACAACAACTTTAAGTGAAATAATTAAACACACATGCAAGTGTTTGTGGAAATTCTTGCAGCCTTAATACAGGGTGCTTCAACGAAAACTAAACAGAGGCTATATCTACCAAGATATTCATTTTTGATCAAAACGCAAAAACAGGTCTATTTTTGTTTCAAGGGGGATATCTTTTGGGGTACAAAACTTTCCTGAAATGTCAGGTTGCAATCCTTGAATATTTTGAATAGGGAAGATGGGTCGAGTGATGACTCGAAAGAAAGGTGGTATCTTTGTCTACATCGCCTTGACAAAATTTTCATTTTCATCTGAAACTGTAAAAGATACAGGGTGAGCAACTGAAAGATAGGTAAGACTATTTCCCTGAGACTATTCAAGTTTTAGTGAAGTAAAATGGAACAGATCCATGCTGATCAATGGCAGTCATCATCAAGTACCATCCTCATCTCGAATTTCAACCCTTAGAGCAGGGGTGACCACTCTTGAAAATTCGGAAGTGGGTAGATGGGTCGAGTGATACCTCGAAAGAAAGGTATTATCTTTGTCTGCATCCCCGTGAACGAATTTTCATTTTTGATTGAAAACTGTAGAAGATACAGAGTGAGCTACTGTAAAATAGAGGAGACTATCTATCGCCCTGAGCTATTCAAGTATTAGTGCAAAAAAATGGAACAGAATTATTCTTTGATCTAAATGAATCTATTCCAGTTTTTCGCACTAATACTCCAATAGTCTTGGGGCAATAGTCTTCTCTATTTTTCAGTGGCTCACTCTGTATCTTCTACAGGGATGGTACTTGATGATGACTGCCATTAATCAGCATGGATCTGTTCCATTTTACCTCACTGAAACATGAATAGTCTCAGGGAGATAGTCTTCCCTATCTTTCAGTTGCTCACCCTTTATCTTTTACAGTTTTCAATTGAAAATAGACATTCGTTCTAGTCAATGTAGACAAAGATACCACCTTTCTTTTGAGTCATCACTCGACCGATCTTCTCTATTCAAAATGTTCAAGGATTGCAACCCCCGCTTAGGGGGTTGATATTTCAGGCAAGTATTGTACCCCTAAAAATGTCCCCCTTGAAACAAAAATAGACCTGTGTTAGCGTTTTGATCAGAAATGAATATCTTGGTAGATATAACCTCTGTTTAGTTTTCGTTGAAGCACCCTGTATATGCCTAATCATTAGGCGTTCTGCTATTTGGGTACTTTTCCGGTATCCACTTGCAGCAGCTCCTCCCTTAGCATTACTATACCAATAAACGAATATAATATTTGCGTATTCCTTGTTCGAGAAACGAATCGCCATTGTCAATTCCTGAAATTACTTTGAGAAACTTGAAGAAGAAGCAATGAGAATAAATTCAGACCTGCCAGTTGTTCTGACAGATACAATATAGATCTGTGATTCCGGAGTCATTTTCAGTCATCAATTTTATATGGAACGAAGCCCACAAGCATCTTCATGACTCCACGCAAAAATTCATAAGACACTGCCGGCCAACGACTTTCATTGAATACGTGGTGTGTCCTATAAAGGACCAATCGCATCAGCAATTGCAATTGGAAGTCATAATTTTCGAAGGTTGAAGGATCGGCCTAACGTTATCAGGAAATCTATTAACCATTTTTTGGTTCGGGCCAGATAATGTGTTGATTCTAATGAAGGACATACTGAATATTTATTGAGAACTTTGAAGATTATTGTTATTTTCCACACTGGCTTGAATTTTCTACGTTAGTATAATTTTTTCTAGCTCGCGACGCATTGGCTCATTTTTTAAAGTGAAAATGATAGTAAATGTAAATTCGGAATGAAATGTTAGTCAAAAATGCTAATTTTCTTTCTTAGGACAGTCGAAAAAAACAGGAAGATAACGTTTGTTATGCTTCGACACCAGATTTTCAAAAAATTTGAGTCCAACGAATCTGATGAGGAATTCAACGTATCAGTCTGTACATTGTTAAACGATATTAATTGAAAATATTTTTTTCTGTTTTCACTCGATTCCAGAAATATTCTTCTAATTTTCCGACGAAAAATTAAGAGTTGTAAGAAATTGACTACCGATAAAAAAAATTTGTGTGTGCTATGAAATTTCGATACTAATTAATGGACATCTTAATGTGCACTTTCTAGAAAAAGTAGTTCGTGTTAAAAATTCAATATACAGCGTGATGATTCTGCCTGAACGCTGAAGATGAGGATTTTCAGTCCGCTCCTGAAATTTCTGAATTTTTTTGTTGGCAATATGTTTCATCCGATTCATGCTTGTAATTCTTAAAAATTGTTCCATTCCATTGATTATTGAGAACTTTAGCGGGACTCGAACTTTTTGGCAATCTCCAAAAACCACCCTGCACCAACAAAGATCTATAGAAGATTTTTTAGTGGATCTGAATCCACCCCATCAAATTGCATTCACCGTATAAGTATGTACAGTTCATTTGGATTCCCCCCCTTTCCCTTTTCAGCCCTTCTCTGTCCACTCCTGAACATAGGCCTCCCCTTCTAGCTTCCATCTCTCTCTGTCCTGTGCTATATTATACCATCCTCTTCCTACTTTTTCCTTTATGTCATCCAGCCACCTTCTCTGGGGGCGCCCCACTCCCCTTTTGTATAAGCGTGGTCCCCATTGAGTTATTCGCTTAGTCCATTTTACATCCTGTTGTCTTGCTACATGTCCAACCCATCTCCACTTCAATGCAGCTATTCTCGTGATTACGTCCTCTACGCCTGTTCTCCTTCTTATTTCTTCATTACGTATGTGATCCCGCAGGCTCACTCCAAGCATAGTTCTTTCAATTGCGCGTTGTGTGGTTCTAAGTTTGTTAGCAGATCTTATTGTGAGAGTCATGGTTTCCATGCCATACGTTAACACTGGGAGAACGCACATATTAAAAACTTTTCTTTTGAGGTTAATGGGGATTTGTTTGTTTTTCAAGACAAATCCTAGTTTTCCAACAGCAGCCCAAATCATTCTTATTCTTCTTGACAATTCTGCAGTTTGATTGTCTTTACCTATCTTTATAGTGTGTCCAAGGTATAGATATTGATTCACTTTCTATATAACATTGCCGTCGACTTCCAATATTGCGTCCTCCGTTGTCATTATTTTAGTTTTGTCAGATTCATTTCCAATCCTACTTCTTCCGATGTTCTTTTGAGTTCTAGCATCATTCCGTGGAGTTGTTCTAGGTTATCGCTTATTAGAACTATATCATCTGCAAACCGGAGATGGTTCAGGAATTTTCCATCCACATTTATACCTTTTCTATCCCATTCTAACTTCTTAAACACGTCCTCCATTGCAAGTGTGAACAATTTTGGCGATATCACATCGCCTTGTCTCACGCCCCTATTTATCGGGATTTTTTTGGTTTGCATGTCATCGTCTAGTCTCACCTGAATAGTCGCTCGTTCATATATATTCTGTAGAATGTTTCTATATCTCGAATCTATTCTAGCATTATCGAGGGCTTGAAATACTGCCCACAGTTCTATAGAATCGAAGGCTTTGTTATAGTCTACAAAGGCTAGGTGTATTGGCACTTTGTATTCGTGACATTTTTCAATAAGTGTACGAAGAGTTTGTAGGTGTTCTGTTGTGCTATATCCTCTGCGAAACCCTGCTTGTTCTGCCGGTTGATAGCTGTCAAATTTGTTTGTCAATCTGTTTGTGATAATTTTTGATAACAATTTATAAGGGTGTGGTAAAAGGCTTATAGGTCGGTAATTATCTATCTCAAATTTGTCACCTTTTTTGTACAACAACACAACGTGTGCATTGTTCCATCCTTCCGGAACACTACCTTCTGTTAGGCATTTATTTAGTAATATTTTTATTGCTTCCAAAGTGACCTGTCCTCCCAATTTTAGCATTTCGCTTGTAATGTTATCTTCGCCTGGTGCCCGGCCGTTTTCATCTGGTTGAGGGCTAGTTGTATTTCATCAATGTTAATCTCAGGCATGTCCTCGGAACCGACATTTGTTATGTTACTAAGATTCGTTGTTTCAGGTTTGGGTTTCTTAGACAAATACAGGTCAGTATAGAAGCCTTCAACAATCTGTATTATCTCCGTTTTTCATATTTTATTTCACCTTGGTTGTTTTTCAATTGATGTATTGTTATTGTGTTTGTAATTCTCTTTAAGACTTTCATGTTACTGTTGTTTTCTATGACTTGTTGTATATAGTCTGTGTTGTAATTTCGTATGTCTTCTCTAGTCTTTCGTCTTATAGCCTTGTTCAGTTTCCTGTATTCTGGATTAAATCTATCCATTACTTTCCTTTCTTCCATTAACCTTAGCGTGCCTTGGCTTAATTTTTTAGATTTTGTTCTTGCCCTGTAGCATATGGTCTTTGTTGCCACTTGTATGTCTTCCGTTATCTTTCTTTCAAGACTGTTAATGTCTAGTCGAGTTAAGTTTTCTTCAGGTGTTAGTTTTTGCTTAGTTCTGATTAATATTGAACAATATTTTGCTTTAGGTCTTCATTTGTTGGCAAGCGTTTTGGACGTATCAGCTTGTTTCTTTCTTTTTGGCCACGATTTCTATTTTTGCTCTTAATAACCTATGGTCACTGTCGACTCTAAATTTATTGATAACTGCTACGTCTTTTACAATATGTTTTTTATTCGTTAGTATATAATCGATCTCATTCCTAGTATTCCCGTCCGGGCTCTGCCATGTCCATCTACGCTGTCTTTGTTTCTGGAAGAAAGTGTTCATACAGTATAGGTTTTGACTTTGATTGTAGTCTAATAATCTTTCTCCTCGTTCGTTGATCGTGCCCAATCCATGTTTTCCTCTATTCAGTAGGTTATCTATTTTAGCATCGCCTACTTTTGCATTAAAGTCACCTATTATTAGAGTGAAGTGGGCTTTTTCATCCTTCTGAGCCATTGAGATATCTTCATAAAAACTCTCTATTTCCTCATCCTCTGCGGTCGAAGTAGGGGCATATACTTGGATTACTTGAAGTTTGTAACGTTGTGATATCTTTATAGTTATGTATATTACCCTGTTAGAAATTTATCTCATTTTAATCACTTTGTGTGTAAGCCGTTTATTTACTAGGATTGCAACACCTCCAACATGTGCGTTGTTTTCTGTATTTCGTTGGTACATTAGAGGTCCTGACTTGAGTGTGGTGCACTTTTCACCTGGTAAACGAGTTTCACATGGACCCAGGATGTCCCATTTGATGTGTTGAAGTTCTTCTTCTAGCTCGACTAAACGATCTTCTGATTTTAAGGTTCTGATGTTAAATGTGGCGACATTGAGAGAAGTTTTTGATGGTCGACTGGTATTCGTAGATTGTTTAAGCGAATGTTTACCTCCCCCAGAATCCATGAGGCTGACCTACTGAGAGGTGTGGGATTGTGGGCTAGGTGCCCTACCCTCCTGGGGTACAGTTGCATACGTTTTAATATTCGCCATTTTAGGGGTATAATGGCCTTGATCTTCCACGCTGGCCAAACGTGTTGGAAGATGGGTAGGATAGGTTTAGGATGTGGTTCTTAAAGATGGGACTCACCGGTATCGAAAAGTATTATCTTAACTAATATGAAAAAATTGATTGATCAACAACTTTGATTTTAACGAACTAATTATTTCATGTATTTGCAACAATCGTCTTTTTAAATTAAACAAAATTTTTAGGTTGAGAAGAACGTAGGACATGTTCTAAAAATCAAATTCTTTAAGTCTTTCAGTTCATACGAGCATATTTCTTCATTTTCTTTTGAGATTTTCGTCGAGCCCATACTCCTTTCAACAAGACTAATTTGTCCAAAACTTAGTGTGCAGTTCCCCCTCAGGGATTCTCACCTTGTTGTCGTGAGGGGGCTTTGTTGATGAACCCAGGAGCTATGCCGGCCGTAATTTAACACTGGCAGGGTCACCCATGCCGGAAAGGTCCTGGGGGAGACTTAACTAAGAATAATCCATTCCGCCCGGCTGTCGTATCGTGGCTTAGGGCTTGCACGGAGTATAACGATGCCAGTTCAAGAGAGGTTTTTAACAGCCTCACCAAATTGCCATACCACACCTGTTGGCAACGATAGGCGGGGGGTCTCGGCTTAACCGCATAGACTAAGTGCATGGAGAGCACAATAAAAACTCCCCCAAGACAAGGTGAAACAGCATACGCCGATGGCTGCGTGGCTAGTGGGAGGACTAGTCGATAGTATGCGAACTCCGAATACCAGGCGCCCTCCGGTTTCTATTTTTCCTTACTGCGGTAATGAGGGGCTCTGCCGCAGGTGACCGTTATTTCTCCGCTACTCGTAGGAATAAAATGAGTAACAAAAACAGAAAAACAAGGGCAGGTCCTGCCCCAAAAGAACCAAATCCAAAAGGCGATGAAGAACCCATGGAACTGGAACAGGAAAAAATGCCAGACATGGAAACTGAAAACGCCCTACTCGAAAGCAGCTCTGAAGGGGAAAATCCAAAGGCACCCGAAGAGAAGCCGAGGACTGAACTCGGCAGAGCTGCTCGTAAGAGGATGAAATTCCTCATAAAGATGGGGATGACGCTAGAATTAAAGCCTTACAGCCATTGAGTCCCCAAGATAAGGGAGCGAAAATAGCTCGATCCGATGGCAGTAAGCCAAAAGAAATGGAGCAAAAACGCCCCAAAAAGGAAGCACCTGTTGCTCCAAGAAATATGCAGGGGACATCGTTTAGTCAAGCGGTAACTGGAATAAAGGTAGGGCTCTTGCATAAAAATTTCCCGAGTGAACTCTTAACTGGGGACCAAGCAGCGTCCTTGGAAGAGTTCATCTTGGATAAAGTGGTAGAGGAGGGATTGAAGGCGGAACTGAAGCCTAAATTCCTTCAGTAGACCAGAATGGCTCGGACTCACGTGAGCCGATGAGACCACTGCACAGTGGCTGACAAGCATCGAGCCGCAGTTGAAACCCTGGATCGGTGCTAGCCTAAGAGTGGTGAATGAGGCAGAATTGCCTCACCCATAAATCCTCATAGGGTACCTACCAGGAAGCCAGGACCACTCTAACGAGAAAATCCTGGGACTAATTGAGACCCAAAATGACCTTACTCCCTAGAAGTAACCATTTCGGCAGATATACAATCTGTTGAAAAGCTGAAGAATACTGGTTATCGGGTTAGCTACAGATTCGGAAATAATCAGTTCCGACTCAAGAGCAAACCCGATAAAACAGAGGCCCCAACCGCGACCTCAACCATAATTAGCCAACCGGAGGGGACGACCTCTTTGAAGCAGTTAGAGGGGGGAACTAAGAGCACACCACTCCAAGGGAACTCCAATACAGCTGCCGGTGGGGAAAGCTCATCCTGATGGCTAACAAATTCGAATGCCTTCACGTCAACCCGCATCATGCAAAGGCTGCTTCAAGCATCCTCTTCAGGTTGGCCACAACAAGGCAAATACGAGTAGGGCTTATTCAAGAGCCCTGGATTAATGGGGGGAAAATTAGAGGTCTCCCAACTAATTCATATGAATTAGTCTACAATAGCAGGTGTGTAAATCCAAGAGCAGCAGTATAGCTCAGTAAGAATATAAAATTTGCTTCTGTTCCAGAATTCATCACTAGAGATCTAGCAACAGCTCTAGAAGAGGTGCCAATGTTAAGGGGTAAGAGGCACATCATCATGGCCTCAGCATACTTCCCAGGAGAAACATCCTCCCCACCACCAGGAGAGGTACAAAAACTCGTAAGCTGGTGCCACAAGGAAAACTAACATTTGATCCTGGGCTGCGATGCGAACGCTCACCACACCGTATGGGGCAGTACAGACGTCAAAGAAAGAGGTAAATATATTTTGGAATATATCTGTTCTAATAGCATAGACATTGTGAATAGGGGTAATATACCAACTTCCATGAATGCGATTAGGAAAGAGGTCCTGGATCTCACCCTTGCCTCGCCATTTATAATACAATCGATTACGAAGTGGACGAAATATCTATGTCGGACCACCAAATGATTGGTTTCGAAATTGACTCAGATAAGATTCAAAAAGTGGAATATAGAGCACCAAAAAGGGCGGACTGAGATCTCTTTGAAGAGAGGTTGAAGTGTGAACTGGATGGTGTCGAATGTAACATAAGCACATAAGGACACAAGTGAAAGAACTGGAAAATGCTTCTACTCACCTAATCCAAACACTAATATTAGCATTTGAGGAGAGCTGCCCAATGAGGAAAAAACACTTCCCAAGGGATACGCCTTGGTGGAACAAGGAGCTGGCTCAACTCAAAGCCCGAGACAGAAAAGCTTTCAATAGAGCGAAAAGAACAGGTGAATGGGATGCCTACCGAAAAGCTCTAACTAAGTACAACAAAGAACTCAGGAAATCCAAACGGCAATCATGGAAATTCTATTGCGAGGGGATCAATGATCTTGCCCCAGCTGCATGAATTCAAGAGGTTCTAGCCAAAGACCATTCGAATGCACTTGGTCTCATTAAGGAGCCTGGAGGAGAGTATTCTAAAGACTTTGGCGGAAGCTTGAGGGTACTTTTAAATACCCACTTCCCGGACTCGAAAATACTCCCCATCAGCAACACCCAAACAAGAAGTATAACTGTATAGCTCCAGTAGGGAAAGCAGAAATCTAACGGGCCGAATCTTCACCCTAGATAGGGTGAAGTGGGCCACCAAAAGCTTCAAACCCTACAAATCACCAGGGGCGAACGGAATCTATCCGGTCATGTTGCAAAGAGGCAACACATATAGAGCCTCGTATCTGAGAGCTATATACAACGCTAGCTACTCACTGGGCTACATAACCCAGTCATGGAGGAAAGCCAAAGTATTATTTATACTGAAAATGGGCAAGAGGTCTCCAGATGAGCCTAAATCATATCGCCCGATAAGCTTAACCTCCTTTCTCCTCAAATCAATGAAGAAAATTCTCGACAGCCATATGAGAAGTTTCATAAAACTTCATAAAAAACAATTTGCCTACCAACTGGGCAAGTCCACAATTGATGCCCTACACGATCTAGTCAAAGAAGTGGAAGGAGCACTAGAGGCTAAAGAAATAGCCTCAGTTCTATTTGGAAACATTGAAGGAGCATTTGATAGTACCTCCTATACATCCATTAGCAATGGTGCAAACAATAAGGGTGTCAAAACACCCACCATCAAATGGATTAAAGAAATGCTCAAAGGCCAGATCATAACGGCCACTTATGGAGACACCGAAATATCGGTGTCAGCAGTGAAAGGATGCCCTCAAGGAGGTGTTCTATCACCGCTACTATGGTCAGTAGTTGTTGATGGCCTCTTAGAAAGACTGAACAACGCTGGCTTCAACGCACAAGGCTATGCTGATGATCTAGTTATCATCATTAGGAGAAAGCATGATGGAATCTTATCGAACCTGATGCAAAAAGCCCTTAACATCGTAAATGAATGGTGTGCTGAAGAGGACTCAGCATCCATCCAGACAAAACCATTCTTCTTCCATTTACAAGACATACAAAGTTGAACTTGAAGCCCCCTTCCTGAATGGACTACTATGAAATTTTCGGAACAGGCTAAGTATCTAGGGTTTACCCTAGATCAGAGACTCAACTGGAATTTACACATTGAAAAAACTCTTTCCAGGGCTACATTGTGCCTATGGGTATGCCGTAGACTCTTCGGAAAGACCTGGGGACTTCAGCCAAAAATAACCTACTGGTTATACACAGCGGTTATAATTCATTCATTGTCATGTCATTTATGTATCGTTAGTGTGGGACCGAAAACATCAGAAATAACTACGCAGAACAAGCTTCAAAAACTGCAGCGGCTTGCGTGCTTGGGCATAACAGGTGCTATGAGAAGCACCCCGACTATTGCCCTGGAGGTAATCCTAAATCTCCCTCCTCTCCATATAAAATTGAAAAAGGAGGCGTTGATGGCGGCATTACGGCTCCAAGACACAAAAAACTATTACCTGGTGTTCTGAAGGGACATCTGGGGATACTGGGTTACATAGCGCTAGAAATCTTATCACAACCATCTGATATAATGCCGCTTAAGTTTTATTTTCACACACCCTTCGAAGTGGTCATAGAAGACCGCACCATCGTAAAGGGGAAAATAAATCAATTAGACCAAATATCCTCCATTTGGTACACGGACGGATCAAAAACGATTGATGGAACAGGAGCAGGAATGTATGGACCCAAGTACTCTTCATCAGTGCCACTAGGCTCTACTCCCACAATCATGCAAGCAGAAACACTTGCTGTGAACCTTTGCTGCCAGGGGGGACTACAAAGTAAACTCAAAGGGGCAGAGATTCACATTTTAACGGACAGTCAGGCAGTAATAAAAGCTCTAAACTCCTACAGTTATCGGAGCATCTCTGTCTGGGAATGCCGTCAATCCTTGAAGCAAATTGCTGAGAGGAACAAACACTTCTTGTGGTGGGTGCTTGGCCACGAAGGCATACAAGGAAATGAAGCCGCTGACGATCTGGCCAAATCAGCTGCTGGAATCCCACCCACCGGACCTGAACCATTTAAGTAAGCCACACAGACGACAGAAACTGAAACGATGGGAAGAATCTAGCAAAACAGATTACTGGAGGAAAACTCCAGGCCAAAGGCAAGCGAAAAAGTTCATTGACTATTCGCCAAAGAAGACAAAACAGCTTCTCGATCTCTGCCCACTGAGAAACCATCTCAATAAAATGGGCAAATCGGAAACGGCAACATGCAGAATGTGTAAAGAGGGTGATGAAACTGCCGAACATATTCTTTGCAGTTGCATCGCAACTGTCCTTCAAAGACATATACACTTCGGTAGCGACAAACTAGAGCCGCACGTAGTAAAAGCAAAAGCTCCAGGAGATTCTTGATTTTGTAAAGGATCTAGATCTACAGGGAAATGAATAAGAAGGGTTACGAACAAAAGATCAATTTGGTCGCATTTCGGAAAGGCTTGCAGAGCCAATCGACCCTCACGAATGTAATGTAATGTAATGTAGTGTGCAGTTCCATCAGGAAATTACGTTTTATGAAGAGCTCGAGCCTTTTATTTTATCTATTACTAGCTGACTCTGCAAACTCAATACTCATTCTGCTTTTCGGGGCGTCAGGTCTAAAGTTCTTTCAATAACAATTAAAATTACAATTCCATCTTTTTTATTATGTTACCTACTTTTTATATTTGATTTTATTCTGAATTATTGTGATAATTGAATTTTATTATTATTGTAGTACTTTTTACACACCTATTTTTTGTTTGATTACTTGTCGCGTAAACAAACAGAGAAGATGCTTTTCCTACACGAGAACAGGCAACATGAAATTCACTATTCGAGAAACACGGGTTTTCTAAATTAAAACCACAAACACTTAATGACTGCCCCTGGGATTTGATTAAGGTAGTAGCGAAAGCAATCCGAAGTGCAGGGGTACTCAAACGGTCGATCGTGAGTTATTTTTATGTAGATCTCGAGAAGAAGAAAATTTTTGATAAGTATGATTGAACTACAAAAGTTTATTACGTATTAAAATAACACTCTGCTAGCAACAAAAGGCGGCTTCATCAAAGGAACACGCGGTACTTGTCAAAGAAAGGCCGTGTTTTTGATTCCTGCCGCTTTGCTAGAAATTTCGGGCGGCGCGTTTGACAGGAACATTCGAGACTTTCGTCCACGCCGATATAAATGTTGCACCTGCAGGAAAGGGAGTCATACTGAATTGTTACTTGAAGGCATCGATACAAAATTTACCATTAAATAGTACAAAATGAGTGCAGCGGAAAAATCTGAAACGTATCTTTTCAATAACGGGAGGAAGAATTTTTTTTTGTATGGTGAAGGATAAGTGCATTTGTTGAAGCGGGTGAGACTTCATTTGGAGATTTCAAAAATTAAACAGAAATCATCTCTCTGCTATTAGAGAACTTCCGTTATCTCGTCCGACTGTCACAATGCGTATTGAAGATGTGAGTCAGGACTTGACTGATAAACTGAAACATGATATCATGAAATGTACATACTTTTCTTTACACCGATATGGCAGACACTCCCCAGCTGTGTATTTTTATTCGGATTCAATGACATGTTAGCTAAGGAAGAATTTTTGACAATCATTCCTCTGAAGGGGAAGACCCATGTCGAAGATATATATGACGTTCTCTTCAATTTTGTGAAAAAAACTACAAGCTACCATTATAAAATTAGTGTGTATTACAACCGATGGAGCACCAGCAATGACTGAAAACAAAAACGATTATGTGGCATTGTGATGAGCTAATGAAGTTTTACCTTAATTTTTTCATTCCATTGCATTATACATCAACAAGTTTTGTGTTTTCAAACTTTTAAACACGGAGGAAATTATGGGCATTGCAACAAAAATTGTGAATTCCATCCGTGCACGTAGCTTGCAATGGCGGCTCTTTAAGTTGCAGTTGGAAGATAGGGAATCAACTGAACACACTGATTTAGTTCTTCACACGGACGTCAGGTTGTTGAGTCACGGAAAATTCCTAGAAAGGTTTCAATAATTATTGCCCGAAATAACAGCTTTTCTAAACGAAAGAGGTGATGACACTCAGATGTTGAAGAATGAAAAATGTCTGACTGATTTGGCATTTTTGACTGACATCACAATGCACTTGAACACCATTAACTTGGAGCTTCAAGGTAAGAAAAAACTATTATTGAGATGATTATCGCAGTAAACACATTCAAAAGTAAATTGCAACTTATGACAGATCAACTGAAAAGAAAGGATCTGAAACATTTTCCGTCTCTGAAAGCAACGATTCCTCAGTTGAATTATGATACGTACGAGGATGAATTATCAACTTTTTAATTTTTATGATTGCTGTAAATTGGCAAATATGGCATCATTAATGACTCATCCTTTTCATGAAAAACATTGAGGAATTAGCTACTGAAATAGCAAGTCAGTTCAGTATGAACTCATGTTCTGTTGAAAATGAGTTGGTGCAGATTGTATCAGATATACATCTCAAAGCTTCAGTATCTGATACAAACTTCTGGTATTTTATATCTGAAGATGAATATCCGAATCTAAGGCAAATTGCCTTTCAACTGGCGACAATGTTTGGATTAACTTACTGGTGCGAGTCTGAAAATTAAGATAATTACGTCAAAATATCGCAATCGCCTATTTGACGATCATATGTCATCATGCTTGCGATTAGCACTCAGTGGTTACGTATCATCTTATGAAAACTATGCTGAATACATGCAGTGCCACACTTCAACATCCAAAGTCACTTCTTAGTTGAGTTTAACACCAAATATAACTCTTTTGTTTAGTAACAACCAATAAACTAGCAATTTTGAATAATTATGAGTTTTTGATTGATATTATAGGGAAGAACCTAACTAAACCTAACCCAAACCTTGACTAAATTAAGGTATATTATGCGGAAAGCTAATATCTATATATGCTACGGTACACCCTACCTAGGTAGGTAGGTAGGTAGAGTATATCGTGTATGTACGACAACCCTGCATCATACATACTTGCAGCCGCTCAGAGTCGATCATCAGTACTCTAAAAATATTGAGGTAGATCACCAGCAGTTCCAATTTGAGCACCCCTGTCGTACTGGAATCTACTGTGACATAATGTTGAAAATGGACATAGCATCTTGAGCATATTGTCAAATATGGTACATTAAAACACAGAAACCAAAACGAATCTTTAAATATAATTTCTTTTCCAAATTCATGAAATTCTCTTAAGCCTAAAATCTCCTTTTTGTAAAATATACACGATTCAAAATTATTATTTCAAATTATACTTACACGTGTCGATCTATTTTCCTTTAAATTCCTGATTCACCATTTTTAGTTCCCGACGTTCTCACGCTGCGAAAATTGTAGCAGTGCAAAATAAATAGACACGTGGTTTTAATAAATAATTATTTTTCAAAATTTGCAATATTCACGTCGATCCGTGGGAACCGAAATAAACTGAAGCTAATGCACTTTTGGCATCAGAAAAGGAGAGTACGAAAGTTTGCCGATAATATAAAAGGCCTGTTCTGTCAGAGGAGCTGCATTAATGAATTGATCAGTATCCAATTAGTATTCAAGCACATTCATGATATTCATGTTAGTATATTTTTTCTCCTGATCTATATTTTTCTTGCAAGTTGTGAATAATTATTTCATTATTTTCATTGACTCTTTCCTTTCTTCTTCTTCTTTCCCCATAGTTTAAGTCATCACCAATAGGTTGTTAACAAGAGGTCTTTGAAAGATCTTCACATATAAGTCGGTCCCGGCAAACACAAAAAGATCGATTTAACAAGCCCTCATTCGCCCCTTACGTTCAAGTGTATGTGATTATTTCCCAACAGAAATAACAAAATATATTGCCTAAGACCTGATAATGTTTCCCGATAATCAACCCCTGCAGACGTACCACCTACAGACCCTGAATATAACCAATCTACTTATTCATCCCTTCGTAAGAATTCTTCAACACATGATCTTAACTTTACATTATTAAAATATACTATAATCACCGCAAATAACTCTAAAACGCCAGAACATAACTTTCATCCAAATACATTTACAACTCCTACTACCCTTTCAAGTATCGTAAATCAATATCTACCAGAAGTTCGCCTAAACAGTACACTTTCAGGAAAACCTCAGCTACTACACAGGCAAAATATCTCATCAATAAATGCACAACAAACAAATTTATTACACATTAGGCTATCAACACCCCTGTAAGAGTCATAATCCCTTCTCAAACAACTGATATCTCTAATAAATCGGGTAGTTCTCCTCCTCCTGCTTCTTGAACACTACGTTCGCTGACAGCTAACATAGGGCAAGAAATGCGGCAATCCTACATTCTTGAGCCCTTCAATATTCAACCCTTCTACAGGAGTGCTGTATCATTTCCTCAACAATACGAACGAACAAGTACTGCGAATGCTTGGGATGATGCTCTGAAAATGGCGTATCTAAAATTGGATATAACTCCTGGCGTTTTCGAAAAATTTTCGGAACTCTTCCACGTTATTTGTGAGATCGTATTCCCAAAATATAGCTTGGAGGTCCAAAAATACGAACGTACTGATTCACCTGGCTTCTGTTTGCGCTCATACATTCGTCGCTCTAGAGAACGTTTGATGTTTACTCATCTATATTTTTTCGTAAACGCTTCCTCAAGATCTGTCCATGTTTTCTGTAAATTGTCAGAATCCGCCTTGAATCTTTGCAGCCAGTGAACGGCTGGTCCTTCTAGGAATGATTCTAGATATGCCATTTTCAGAGCGTCATCTTGAGCATTCGCAGTACTTATTCGTTCGTATTGTTGCAGGAATGTTACAGCACTGCCTGTAGAAGGGTTGAGTATTGAAAGGCACAAGAAAGTAGGGGTTGCCGCATTTCTTGCCCTTTGCAAGCAGTCAGCTGATGTAGTGTTCATATTTAAAGAAGCAGGAGGAGGACTTAACCGAATGAGTAACATTAGCGAAAAAACACCAAGACACGTCGATTTTTTGTTTCGAGGGAGCATTTTTCAAAATAATTCGAAACTTGTCGATCAACCCTACCCCCAGCAACCCTAATTTCGTGTAGGTTGCCGATCGAAAATCACCTCGTTGGAAAGGTATTTCATCCTGCCAACTTTTTTTGAAACTATATTTCCATAAGTGTAGGTTGCTGGAATTCAAGAATCGTTTCATCCTCTCAACAACATGCATAATCGCCCGCAACTTTTCTGATCTATATTCATTGAACCAATAAACCTGCCAATTTAATAAATGCATCTCAATTACCTGGAGGATGATCATATACTTGACTTCAGATCGAAGTTTGGTATGATTCAAGATGATGAAAATTAATTTCTCAGTTTCATACATACATCTCAACAACATGTTTGTGACATAATCGCCCGCATTTCAAGATGTGGTTGACTTCATTTCCTCTGATCAATGAATAAAAGTTCATTGAACTGATTTTTTAATTTCAGAACCTGCCAATATTAATAAATAGTAGGTGAAGTACTATCTCATGAACCAATATTTCAATTACCTGTGATAGGATATTATCTAGATCATAAAATATAATGGGATATTGCAGTCCATTATATGAGCGATGTGTTTCCTTAATTATTTGTAATTGATTATTCTGATGATGTAAAACAATATCACGTGACTCCAAATTTTCTCCAACTACAACAATGGCAACTTCATCGATAGCGGGTGCGATAAAACGTCCTGCATGTTGGCCCACAGGAGTTTTATCAGCTCTGCTAACAATTTTGTGATCATCCGTTGGCACCATATCCATTGCACTTGTGAATAATATTATCAATTGATTGTGTTCGAGAAATAAGTTTTGTATTTTAAATTTTTAAATATTGACCTTTTTTACTGAATTGCACAACGAAAATGGATTTCTTGTGGAGAATTGGAAGTAATGTGAATTAGCAAAAAAACTTGTTGTCACTATGTGGCACTGACAACAGTGAACCTGCTCTGTGATATATTTTACCTTGTATCTGTAAACGAGAAGAGTATTGTAAAACTATGATTAATGAACATACACTGCAAATATTACACAACCAAATTTATATGGAATCACCCGATATTTTGAAAATCACCTCAGGGATTTAGGAAATTTCGAAGCATTGTTAGAATTGAACCTTTTTGAGATATTTCTATTGAAAAATGAAATAAGTTAAGGCTTATTTTAAGAAAGAAACAAATAGGAGAAAATAAGAGACTCTTTCCGCATGCAGTAAAATAATTGAAAATTGTTTTCTCACAGAGTAGTTTTTACTCGACCTCAGTATTTTTCTTTCGAGATTATTCCATAAATATTCAATAGGATTTAGGTCTGGAGAGCAAGCTGTCCAATTCAAAATAGCGATTCCTCCTGTTTCAGAATAATGTACCACGCTAGAGGTTTATGTTATGCGAAGGAGCATTGCATAAAATTGAAATTCTGACCGTGGGCACCTCGACAGAGTTTCACTATCGGCTCCAGCACTAGGTCCATGTAATTTCTAGTCGTTACACTCGCAGGAAACGAAATCAAATCTGTTTTGCCTCCCAGCATAATGCCACCCCAAAACATCACACTGCCACCTTGGTATTTCGGAATTTGTCTTGCTGCTCTTAGTCTAGCTTGTCTTTCACGACCACTTAAAACCCGAATCCGGCGGTCATCTAATAGAACGCCAATTCTGCTCTCATCCGAAAAAAGAATATTTCGCCAATTCTCAATATTTCATTTTTTGTGCTTGATACACCTATTAAGTCTGTTAAGTTTTTGTTGTTCGGTTAGTTCTGGAACTCTTCAGGCCCTACTGCTGTATAAACCCCTTAAACAAAGCTTATGACATATCGTTTCGACTGATACACTGATGCCTGATGCTTCCAGAAATTGCCTTTGGGTATGGGATGCGATGCACTAGGGTCTCTTCTTGCAATTTGGCACAAAAAGCGGTCTGGTTCTTCAGAAATGATTTCAATACGACTTGTTCTAGGCCTATTTTGCAGGGATTGTAGATCTACGTATAGGGCGTTGTTTTTTGAAATCACCTCCTGTGATACCCCATTGTGGCCGCTATATCCCTCTGTGCCGCCACCCCTTCTTCAACGAAAGCAAATATTCGACCCCTCTGCACATCGGACTATCCAACGTTAGGCATTTTCAAGTATGATTATAGGCTTTTTTCAATTTTCAAATTCACAGTTTCAAATCTCAGTGACGACTGAGTACAATATCCCGAACATGTGGTGATAATGCAACATTTATTATCATATATTCCAGTTTTTTACAACAAAAATCTTCATTCTTCGCAAGCAGTCAAAATCCATGGTTGAAAATAATCATTAATGTGAAATACCAAGTGATTCCATATAAATTTGGTTGTGTGTATTACAAATCTTAAAATTTGGAATAAATTTTCCCGTAATACTTTTGAGGCTTCAAATGTAGTCACATCGGGTTATTCTTCCTGAATTCGTCCGCCGCCTTATAAGAGGCATGTCGAGTGTAAATGAGTCATAAACACAAAACACTTTTTATTTTTATAGATTGTGGTTTTCAAATTTAGTGATAGATTCGAGTTTTGAGTTAACATCGTTTTCTCACGTGCTACTCAAATGTGATTAACTATACCTTAAGTGTATTAAAACTATCAAAAGTGAAAATGCGCATATTACGTTCCATAAACGTGAGAAAAATTTTTTCAAACTTCTGAACCCCTTACCGGGTCAAATATTACCAAAAGACATTTACATTTCGATGAACTTTCCCTTATTGTCTTCTTGCGTTTCTTATCATTATCAAATATAAACAAACGAGCCGCGGGGCGCTTCGACCGAGTTCAGGCAGATACGTCATACAAATCGCCGCTGCCCGCCGAATAGCGTTGGACAGCGCTGCAACCAACATTGCAATATGCTAGTGCATTATTGCATAGTTTAAAACTTTCGAGTAACTCAAAAGTTGGCGGATCTTAACTGAAGATCCACCACCATTCACAAAACATGCACTCTTAAAATGAATCCTCCAACAAACTCTTACGTATCAGCACTGAAAATATAACCAAAACAAGCCTACCCAGACAACAAACAAGCCATAATGCTCAACCCACCCAACCAGGCCCGCCGTAAGCGGGCGTGCAAGGCGTGCAATGCACGCGGCGGCGCATTCAGGGGGCGGCAAATCAGACAATTATCGACTAAAATTCAGACATTGTCACCTCACAATACTAAAAGGATTATCCTTATAAAATAATATGATGAACGGCGCCCAAATATTTCTTTTATATCGTAGCATTACATAGCGCCATCTATTGAAATTCATGAGAACAAAGTTAATCCGTATCGTGCTCTACGTGAAATAGGAAATCCCACAGATATCAGGAAATCCTTAAAACTATATACTCATTTCTTTGTTTTTATTTATTTAACACAAATGCGAAAGTGATGTGAGTGAACAACAAACTTCAATTATTTGGTTATAGCCCTAATGTGAGATCCGGAAACGGTCTAGGGTACTTAAAATTAATAATATTCTGTATATTTTTGTGCGAAGTGTGACTATAAAATAATTTAGAAAATCATTTATATTATCAAAAATCATAATTATGGTAAGTGTCTTTGTTTAATTAATCAGCATATGGGCGCATTCATATAAACAGCAGGTATTCATGTAAAATTTAGTGGTTATTTTACTGAAAAACTTAAAGTAAAGATTTATTAAAGAAAATGTATTAAAATTTATACAGAGTGCAACAAAAGTAACTTAAGTAACGAAAGGGGGACATTCCATCTAATCAATACGAACAACTTTTACTATGGGGTCAACTCTGAAGTCGCGAAAATAAAATTAGTTATTCCATTACATTTGTGTGCAGTAGGTATGAACATTTTTTTTCGCAGTAGTATTGTGATTATTATTGTGATTTAAAGGGTATTTTTTTCTGTTATACAACTTAAGAGTGAAGATTTATAAAAAAAAATATTAAAATTATACCTATACAGGGTGTAACAAAAGTAACTTAAATCCCGAAAGGGAGTCATTCTACACATAAATACGAACAACTTTTACTATAGGGTCAACGGTGAAATCGCGGAAAAAAATAACTATTCCATACAAAATGTATGGAAAAGCTGATTTTTTTCGCGATTTCAGTGTTGACCCCCTAGTAAAGGTTGTTCGCAATAATGGGTGGAATGATCGACCCCCTTTTGGGATTTAAGTTACTTTTGTACAACCATATACTAAACTTTTTCAAAAAAATTCCAGGAACCGCAAAAAAGGAAAAAAATTTCGACGGCAAAAACGAGAAAAAGATACAGAGAAAAAAAAACTAGCGGGATCTCTTGAGAAATTTTTTAGCAAACCAGAAAATAGGGACTCTGAATGTCAAGAGAATGTTGACGTAGATGTAGCTTCAACAAGTGCAGCTTTAAATCTAGAAGTTATGGAGGTATCTGAAGAGAAAAATGTTAGTCCTTCAGAAGGAGACTCCAGTGAAACTAAAAAAAGAGAAAGTAGTGCTAAAGAACCTGTAAGCAATTTATCGTCATCAAGTAGTTGTTTAGATTGTGGTGATGATCCCGGTTCAAGGCCCGCCAGTCTGACTAATGATATTGTTAATATTTTGGTTAGCCGTGATCCCGAGCAGCTGTTTAACCACAATTTTCCTGCTAATATCGATGGAAGAAAATTTGCAAACAGTTATTACTCTAGAAATCTTCCTAATGGAGAAAAAATTAACAGAGAATGGCTTGTTTACTCTACGTCAAAAGATTCAGTCTATTGTTTTTGTTGTAAAATACTCAGTAAAACTGTAAGTAGTCTGTCAGCTCCAAGCGGTTTTTCCGATTGGCAACATCTGTCATCTACCTTAAAACGACACGAAACAAGCATTTTCCATAGCGAAAATTTAAAATGTTGGGTCCAACTAAATTATATGTTAAAAAATGAAACTACTGTAAATCAAATGCAACTGAGACTATTAGAATCTGAAAAAAAACAATGGTGTGATGTATTGGAAAGGATCATAGCTGTTATAAAATTTTATCTCATCAATGTCTGGCGTTTAGGGCTCGTCCAAAATATTATATGAGCAGGATAATGGTAATTTTCTCAAAGCAATAGAAATAATAGCATCCTTTGATTCAGTTATGCGGGAACATATTCACAGAATTCAAGCCTCGAAATTCGATTCAACTCGCATGACTCACTATTTAGGAGATCAGATTCAGAATGAAATCATTGATTTACTCGGCACGACCATAAAAAATTATATCCTGAACAAAGTCAGAGAATCTGGTATGTTGTTTTAAACAGTGAAACTAAAAATGTTACAATATGCGAAAGTTTTATTGGCATTTGTCCGATAACCAGCTCCACAGGTGAAGGACTATTAAATTTTGTTTTAGATGTATTTTCGCAATTAAACCTTGATATTAATAACTTACGTGGCCAAGGTTATGACAATGGTTCTAATATGCGTGGAAAACACAATGGATTACAAAAAATATTGAAATGAATAATCGTGCATTTTACGTTCCATGCTCGGCGCATAGTCTCAATTTGGTCGTTAACGATGCGGCAAATATAACGCACGACACGGTCAACTTTTTCAACTTAATTCAAGAAATTTACGTTTTCTTTTCGTCTTCTACCAAAAGGTGGTCCATAATTTGCAAGCATTTACCTGATTTAAAACTAAAGGCATTAAGGGCCACGCGATGGTCTAGCAGAATCGATGCAGTCAAACCTTTACGGTATCACCTCGAAAAATATTTGACGCTTTACTTGAAATATCAGATAACAATTCGTCGGAATGGGATTGTACAACAACTCACAAAGCACATTCGCTTGCTTTGAATATTCAAAATTCTAGATTTATTTGCTTAGTTGTAATTTGGTTTGATATTTTAAACGAAATTAATGCTATTAGCAAAATGATGCAAAACCCCACAATAAATACTCAAATCTGCATAAATTTGTTAAATAAATTGATTCATAAATTCACCGAATATCGCACAGATGAGCATTTCGAAAGGGTGTTAGAAGAAGCTACCACTGTGGCTCGGGAACTTAATGTAGATGCAGATTTTCCGCCTATAGATACCGTTCGTCCACGAAGAAAACCAACTCAATTTCAGTATGAACAGAGTGATGAAGTCTTACTAGACCCTAAAACAAAATACAAGGTAGATGTTTTTCTTAGGATCCTGGACCAAACCTCAACTTCTTTGAAACGTAGATTCGATGAGTTGGAAACTTTTACCGACGTTTTTGGCTTTTTCACCAATAATAACTTGTTTAGTTACTCCAAAGATGATTTAATGAAACATTGTAAAGATTTGAATGTGAAGCTAAGAGATAGTTCAAGTAGTCACGCAGATATTGACGGTATAGATATGTTTAATGAAATCAATCCTTTAAAGTTGCATTTAACTGAAAACCAGTCTAATGATCCACAAACCCTATTGCAATACATTTTTGCTAATGAATTAATGTCAACATTTCCGAATACAGCAATAGCGCTAAGGATACTACTTACATTGCCGGTTTCAGTTGCATCTGGTGAAAGGTCATTTTCAAAGTTAAAATAATAAAAAACTATTTGAGATCAACTATGCACCAGCAAAGACTAAATAATTTAGCAATAATTTCAATTGAACATGAGATTCTAAATAGACTAGACACCAAAAAAATTATAGCTGATTTTGCCAACATGAAGGCAAGAAAGGTGCAGTTTCTGTAAAATAACTTAATACCTATACCTACCTACATAATATGTATAAACTGCACCTTTCTTGCCTTCATTTTTTCATTTAATGTCGTATTAGTGTATCTATCTTGTATAAAATAACCTAATATAACATAGTTTTTCACTGTACAGCATTTTTTTTCACATTTTTATAAACACCTTGGTTTTGTAGTTAGATAGGGGCGGCACGATAGGAATTGCACACCGGCGTTCAAACCGCTAGCGGCGGGCCTGCACCCAACATTGAGAGAATGGGATGCGAGAAAATCAACCATCCTTTCAGCCAACAAGAACTCAATCACGGTCTCAAATCATGTAAAACACCGCTGCTGGACACGGCGATATACCTTCCATTTTCTTCAAACAACTCTCCTCAATAGCTCAAAGAAAACTGCTCGATATATACAATCAAAGATGAGCATCGAGAACATTTCCCACAGCCTTAAGACAGTCACTCATCCTACCTATTCGAAAACAAGACAAATCTGCTACGAACCCAAACTCATATAGACCTATCTGACTCACCTGCACCATGAGTAACCTGATGGAAAAAATGGTTACCAAATCTAACCTAGAAAAACGATCTTCTAACTGATGTACAATTTGGCTTTAGGAAAATGTTAGTACAATGGACAACCTGATATTTGTTCAGAATTAAGTTCCTGAAGCGTTAGCAGATAATCGTGAATTGTTCGCCCTAATATTCGAAATAGACAGCGTATTCGACACAACCTTGAGATCTGTCATGTTGAATAACGTAAACCATTGCGGCCTTAACGGAAATATATTTGCTTTCCTCGAAAACTTCGTTACTGGTAGAACGTTTAGGGTCCTAGCAAACGGCTCACTTTCTGAAACCCAACCGCAATACAATGGCGTACTACAAGGGTCTGTTTTGAGTACGACCCTGTTTTTACTCGCGATTAACGACCTAAACTCCAACATTATCCGATACCCAGTTAAGCACGTTATGTACGTAGACGATCTTATTTTACTCTGCCACGGTAGAAACTCCAGACAAGTGCAAGCCTCATCCAAGAAACGTTTAACTCACTAGCATCTTGGTCTGAAAGAACTGATTTTCGCTTCTCAACCGATAAAACAAAACTACTGCATTTTAGTGGAAGAAAACACTAACCAACAGAACTACCCATAAACAGAAATGGGTGTGTCCTAGAGGAAGTTAAACACTATAAGATCCTCGGACTTACTTTTGACAGCAGACACACCTGGGAAAAACATATCAATGAACTGAAATCAAGCTGTAAAAAGCGAATGAACATTATAAAAACACTCGCACACTATATCTGAGGTACCGAGGAAGGAGCCCTCTGCAAAGTATACTGATCGCTCATCAGATCCAAATTGGATAATGGCAGTCCCATCTATTCCACCGCTAGCAAATCTCTATTAAAATCACTCAACACCGTTCAGAATACGGAGCTCTTAGGTCAACACCAGCAGCTATCCTTTGCTGTGAAGCCAATGAACCCCCCTCTGGTTAAGACGACTAAAACTCCTCCTGAACTATTGATCTAGTGCCATCTCGTATCCCAATAACCCAATCTCATGAATACTTTCACAAATCCTGTCTAACAGAAATGGTCATAACAATGCCCCATCCAAACGTCTGCAATCAACCTTACAATCTCTTTTTTCAATAACTGAAAGTATTAGTCTCATAAAAATCACCTCCTCTCTCTCTCTCTCAATCCCCCCTTGGTCTCTGATACCACCTGAAATTAATACGCACCTCTGTAATTCCAAAAAAATAGAAACTCCGCCTACTCTTTTCCGGAAAGCATTTCTGGAACTCACTTTCTACAAAAATTCAATAAAATTCTCTTCATCGATGCCTCCTCATTAGATACCCATGTAGGAACCTCAGTCACAACTATCCCAGACATCCTCAAAACCCATCTCTTAATCCAAACAAGCTGCATATATACAGGACAACTATTCGCAATACTACAAGCTTACAAAGCACTCATCAGACGACAAAAAAGCAGATATATGCACGGATTCACTGGCATCACTGGAGTCAATAAACGACATGTTCACTCAACACCTTCTCGTTCGAAACTTCTACAGAACTCATAATCGAGTCGCCAGTCAGGGTACATCGGTCACTCTGATCTGGGTACCATCCCACGTAGGCATCACTGGTAATGAGATGGCGGACAGAGCAGCCAAAACAGCATCTGCGGTACAATTGTCCCTAGAAGAAATCTATTTGCAAAACGATGCTTGAAAAGGAAATGGGGAATATCATTGAAAGAAAATGGCAGAGTGAGTGGGACTCATCACATGAACAAACTGCATGAAATACAACCCTCATAGCCCTCCACAAAACTACCACACATGCCTAGAAAACAAAAAGTGATCATTCGACGCTTACGTACTGGACACACGAGATTGACACCGGATGATCTCTCAACCGCAAGCACAATGTGAGTCCTCCCCTGGAAGTCCCTTACTGTAAAGCATATCCTCATGACATGCCCATCATATCAAGAAGATCGACAAACGCAGAAAATTGAAGGGTCAATAGCAGACACCCTCAGCAACTCACAAAACTTTGATGAATTACTAAAATTCCTCGAGGCAACGCAACTGTATAACCGTATTTGGAAAACTTATTTATATTCCTCTTTTATTTAATCTAATATGGTACACATGCATTATGTAAGGCCAATAATCTCTGTAGTCGAGACTTAGTAAATAAAAAAAATTGTGATATTATAGATGCTCTTCAAAGAGATGTTTACATTACAATTGACATCACAGACGAATTGTGTTTGACTGATTAGCTTTGTCAAAAATGAGAAATTATTTTATGAATAAATATATCTACAAGTTTCTCTGGCACAACAAAAAATTCTCCTGAAATTTGAGCTCAATTTCTCTTTATTTTTAAAATAACTACACAAATAAAATTTCTCAAAAATTTTGCTTGCCACTATCTTGTAGAAAATCAAATTCTCTACAAAATTGTCCTAGTATATTGTTTCTAAACTAAACATCAACGAAGTAACAGAGAGTCGAATAAGAGGAGGAAAAATAATTAATGAATTAATAAAAGAACAAAATTTATTATTCTCATTTCTCAATTACTAAGCGCAACATACATCATCATTTTCAAATTTAACATTTTTTCGAAATGAAAACAAATCAGAGTTTTTAATTAAATTGAAATTAATTTAATTTATTATAACCATACATTTTTTCACTATTGACTAGTTTGATTTATGTAATATTGTTTATTGCACGAAGGTTATAATTTGCGATGATACTGTACAATTTTCCATAGATACTGTGTTTGATATTCGTCTCTAGTACAAAACTGAATACATTTTTCAACAAAAGCAACTGGTCTTTAAATTTGATCCCATTAGAAGGAAAAAGATACAGCATAGATCCAGTAACTCTTTATAATCATCGCGGGCATGATGCATCTGAAAATAATTGAAAAAACATAATATGGATTATCGTTCAAAAAAGAAATTGCATTTGAAAATTGTCTGATTTTATTAAAACATCTTCCATATTAGTTTGATCGGAAATAAATTGTAGAATATTTTGTTTCTTCTTTAACGTGAAAGTGAATAAAATCTTTTGTAGTCCGGTTTCAAGTTTTGAAACCGGAGTACGGATTTTATTCACAAATATTCTACAATTTATTTCCGATCAAACTTATGTGAAAGATGTTTTAATAAAATCAGACAATTTTAAATGCAATTTTTTTGACCGATAATCGATATAATGTTTTTTCGATTATTTTCAGATGCATCATGCCCGCAATGATTGTAAAGGGTTACTGATCTATGCTGTATCTTTTTTCCTTGTTATGGGATAAAATTTAAAGTACCTCTGGCCGTGCACCATGGAAGGTGGCTTGTAAATGCTATTTATTGTTTAAAAATATATATTTAAGAGTCAATTTCGCATGCGAGCAGATGAAGTATAAAAACTTCGTAGAATATGTTCATTTATAGTTGCAATTTATATAAAAGGTTAGTTTAGTTGTCTAAGTGCTATTAGAGCAAGATCTGAACTTTCTCCAAGACCTGATAAAATTTCATGTGAAAATTTCCGATATTACTTCTAAGAAATTTGCAAACCATTTGTGGTGTTTATCAAAAGAAATTGCCTTACTGGTTTTTTTTCATGATTCTGTGTCACTGAAAGTAAAATCAAAAATGGTTGAAGCAATAAAAACGAAAGAAAGTCAAAGTGACAAAAAACTTATTGACGTGACAATTTAGATTTTCGGTGTAGAAAAGTATTGGTGATTTTATGAAGAAGTCTATGACTTTATTCGGATAGTTTGAGCTTTCAAGTAATTTTCTTAATTTACCACCTGCATAGTGGCCGAGCGATCAAAATTATACAGCTTGCTTGTCGTTATTGAAAAATGTTAAGGTAGTGAACGATATTGCTGAAAGACCAGTTGCTTTTGTTGAAAAATGTATTCAGTTTTGTACTAAAGACGAATAACAAAAACAGTATCTATGGAAAATTATACAGTATCATCGCAAATTATAACCTTTGTGCAATAAACAATATTACATAAATCCAACTAGTCAATAGTGAAAAAATGTATGGTTATAATAAATGAAATTAATTTCTATTTAATGAAAAACTCTGATTTGTTTTCATTTCGAAAAATGTTAAATTTGAGAATTTTCGATGAATGATGAAGTATGTTGCGCGTTGTAATCGAGAAATGAAAAAATAAATTTTGTTCTTTTATTAATTCATTAATTATTTTTCCTCCTCTTATTCGACTCTCTGTCACTTCGTTGATGTTTAGTTTAGAAAAATATACTAAGACAATTTTGTAGAGAATTTAATTTCCTACAAGATAGTGGCAAGCAAAATTTTTAAGAAATTTTATTTGTGAAAATAATATTCATGAAAAATAATATTCATGAAATAATGAGCTCATCCCTGTTGGTGTGATTGTAATTTGAGACAACTTAATTGACTACAACACATACCAATTAACTGAATAATTTTGTTTTAATTCCTTATTATTAACGCATTTCATCGAAAAACTCAACTTTACGTGAAACCTAAACAATTTTGTTGAGTATTTAATTTCCTAGAAGATAGCGACAAGCAAAATTTTCAGGAAATTCTAATTGTGTAGTTATTTGGAAGGAGACCCCTTTACGCCAGCTCAATTTTTGAAATATCGAGCTGAGGAATTAATTTTTTTGGGTCTGAGGAACTTTTAAAAAAATATATATATATATATATATATATATATATATATATATATATATATATATATATATATATATATATATATATATATATATATATATATATATATATAATAATCAAAATACCCTTTACCATCATAAATTCGATATATCACTAATATTGTTCATATATGAAATTTCTCCATTCAATCTTCTGTCTTGCGATTGTTTTAACCTCTGTCAAGTTTTTTCCCTGTTGTCCCAATATTTCCGCTATTACTCCATCCCATGTTTGTCGTGGTCTATGACTCACATCCAAATATCAGTATTGGCGTATAGAGTGATGTGAATACTTTATTTTTGTGGCTCTTGATACTTTCTCATTTATGAGATTGTTGCTGATAGCATAATAAGCCTTCATGGTCTTTTCGATCATATCATTGA
Source organism: Cryptolaemus montrouzieri (assembly GCA_013387265.2). Taxonomy (NCBI): domain Eukaryota; kingdom Metazoa; phylum Arthropoda; class Insecta; order Coleoptera; family Coccinellidae; genus Cryptolaemus; species Cryptolaemus montrouzieri. The sequence continues at coordinate 51,863 of JABFTP020000152.1, read as the reverse complement.
TTTCAGCATATTGCTTTCCTGATTCTTCGAGTTCAACTCCTAAGTACTCATATTTTTCCACTTGTTCTATTTTTGTCCCTCTATTCGTATATTTATGTCTTCCTTTTCTGTTCCAATCACCATTACCTTAGTTTTTTCTTCGTTCGTTTTCATACCACTCTTCTCTAATTCTCTGTTCCATATGTTCAAGTATTTCTGAAGATCTTTTTCATTGTCAACAGAGGACTAAGTCCCTCCGTTGTCTTGAAATACTCTGATTTCCTGTTTCCGCTTGTAATGCAATTTTATTACTCTCATATATATTTATTATCAGTCTTATAATTTTTGAATTGATTCCTCTTTTACGTAGTATTTCCCATAATCTTCGTCTAACCTATCAAAAGCTTTTACCAAGTCCATGAAAACTAGGTATATTTTCTTCTTCATCTTGTTAGATTTTTCCATCAATATCTTTATGCTGAAATATGATTTTGAAGAATTCTTCCTTTTCGAAATCCACTTTGTGTCTGTCCCAATGTTCTTTCAATAATTGGCCTCAGCTTCATATCTATTATTTGTTCATATATTTTCATAGCCGTGCATAATAACGTGATTCCTCTGTAGTTGCTACATTCATGTTTGTCACCTGATTTGTAAATTAGGATAATCATAGAGATCTGCCAGTCTACCGGGATTTGTTCTTCATGCAATACCCTATTATATATATTCAAAAGTACGTCTTCTCCATACTGTCCCATATTCTTGATCATCTCGGTCGTAATCTTGTCATAGCCTGGGGCTCTTCCATTTTTCGAGCGTTTTATAGCTTCCCGTAATTCCTGTTTTGTTATCTTTTCTTGGTCTCTATCTTCGTCTATGCTTACTTCGCTATCCTCTAATACATTTCCTCAGCTCCCAAGTAGCTCTTGAAAATATTGTTTCCATCTTCCATTACTTTCCTGTCATCTATTAGTATTTCTCCTTTTGCCCTTAATGTTAGAAATGTCAGAGTTGTTTTCCTTTTTACATGATTTAACTATTTTATAGAATAGCTTTTGGTTTGCTTTGCTCTCAGCTGCTATTTTTTCCCCGAATTCGACCCATTTTCTTCTTTCAGATGCCGTGACTAGATCTTCCACTCCTTCTCTTGCTTGTTTGTATAACTTATATTTCTCTATAGTTTTCCAATTGAGATAATTTGCCCATGCTTTCTTCTTAATTCCACTTCCTCTTTGATTGCATCTATCAACCATGCCGTTCGTTTTACGTTATTTCTCTTTCTGCTGCTTCCACATACTTCTTTAGCAGAATCTAGAAGAGTGCTTTTGAAATACTTCCTTAAATCTTCTGTGCTCATATTGTCTGTTGCATCTTCTATATTTTCTGGTTTTTTTGACATGGTTTGCTCAGAAATTTTGTCGTTTTCTTGATAGGCGAGTTTGTAAGCCTTTATCAATTCATATTCGATCTTTTTTTTACTAATATCTCTTAACCGTCGTCTTTCAGTTCCTTTTTGATATAAGCTACTAGTAAAAAATGGTCGCTCCCTATTTCAGCTCCTCTTTTCACTCTAACGTCTTTTATTTTTTCAGGTTGCTTTTCTCTACCAATATGTAGTCTATTATAGATTTCTCGTTTCTACTTTCTACTTGTCTCGTATATTTATGTATATTTTTGTGTTTAAAGAAACTGTTATTAATTATCAAATTATTCACTACTGCAAAGCTAGTAGTTTCTTCCCATTGCTATCTCTTGTCTGTTCTTCTGTTCTCCATGTTGTCCTATAAATACTATCATTATTTAGCTGCCTAATTCTTCCGTTGAAGTCACCTGCAATATAAATACTGCCCTCTGCTTCTTCTGTAGCTTATGTTTATTGTTCCCAAAATTCGATTTTCTTACTAACTCGTTCGTCTTCGTTTGGTCCATAGACCACAATTATTGTTTTATTCATGTTCGAATTCCTGAATTCAACTGAAAGTATTCTTGCTGACCACGCTTTCCAGCTTTTTATCCGCTCTGCGATTCCTTTCTTTATCAAACATGCAACTGTGTGTTTGTTTCCTAACTCAATAATTCCTTGGCCTTTTATTTCGTTTCTCTTATAGCAACATCTTCAAGTTCTGATTTCTCCATTTGTATTCCTATTCATTTCCATTGCCTTAAAATATATTTGCTCTAAAAATTCTTCTTTCTGACAAAATCTATTGACTAATGTTAGCTTAAGTTAGATATAGAAAAGTGTTGTTCTCAGACTTTTACAGATAATTCCTTGAAATTTTCTCTGCGTAAGAACCATCCCTATGCTTCAAAAAATATCGTAAAAAAGAATTAGCGAAATCGGTTCAGCTGTTTTTGAGATTTGTGCTAGCAACACATTCAGCGATTCATTTTAATATTTGAATTGTGGAGGCCGTTACTTGATGAAGATCCATGATGTAAATGAGATAAAAACACAAGGTTTAACTTTAATCTACACTTTATTTGAAAAAATCGACGACGTTTCGATGACACAGCTGCTTTATCAAGAATGAAAAACAGAATGAAGAGTATGGTATTATAAACAAATCGTAGAACAAGTTGGATGAATAACAGAAAAATCCACACCGAGCCATTGTACAGTTAGTATGAAAGGTAATAAAAACTAATTAAACAAGTTAAGTAGGGTGAGTAATTCACATCTACCTGTTCATTCAAAAGCTTGTCCGAATGTTTGTATCTATTTATTTCTAATGCTTCTAGGAGATCTAATTTTGAACTTTTGATTTTATATGTAATATGTCAAAGTTTTTATTGAATGAATGGTTTTCTTTTATTAGGTGGTTTGAATAATTTGAATCAGATTTATTTTTATCGAAACTACGTTTATATTCAGATGTTCTTATGCCAAAACTCCTATAGGTCCTACCGATAAAATTTTATAACAAGAGCCGTAATTGAGTTTATATATATATATATATATATATATATATATATATATATATATATATATATTATATATATATATATATATATATGTATATAATACATAACAATTATTCATAACTACTCATTACATCAAATTCAACACAAAGTTGCAGCTTTAAACAGCATGGTACATCGGTTACTCAATTTACCTTTATCAGTAGAAAATTATAATAAAGAGTTAAACATCATCAAACAGATAGCCATTAATAATTCCTATAATCCAGATATGATAGATCTAATCATTCGTAAAAACTGTATCAGAAAGCAATAAATGAAGTATATCCTATTCATAAAGACTATAAAATATTCAATAGTTTAACATTCTGTGGTTCTGCAAGTACAAATATTAAATCCTTTCTTGTCAAACAAAATCTTAATATAACTTTCAAAACTTCTAATAACTTAGGTAAACATATTAAAATAATAAATCTCGTGTTGAAAAATCAAGTAAATCAGGAATCTATAAACTCAATTGCGGTTCTTGTGATAAAATTTATATCGGTAGGACCTATAGGAGTTTTGGCATAAGAACATCTGAACATAAACGTAGCTTCGATAAAAATAAATCTGATTCAAATTATTCAAACCACCTAATAAAAGAAAACCATTCATTCAATAAAAACTTTGACATATTACATATAAAATCAAAAAGTTCAAAATTAGATCTCCTAGAAGCATTAGAAATAAATAGATACAAACATTCGGACAAGCTTTTGAATGAACAGGTAGATGTGAATTACTCACCCCTACTTAACTTGTTCAATTAGTTTTATTACCTTTCATACTAACTGTACAATGGATCGGTGTGGATTTTTCTGTTATTCATCCAACTTGTTCTACGATTTGTTTATAATACCATACTCTTCATTCTGTTTTTCATTCTTGATAAAGCTGCTGTGTCAGCGAAACGTCGTCGAATTTTTTCAAATAAAGTATAGATTAAAGTTAAACCTTGTGTTTTTTATCTCATTCATTTTTTTATTATAGAAGATAATTTTCCCTAATTTTTACAAATAATTTGTGGCAAATCTAGTTGAACTGATCTTCTGTGTATGACTGTATAACTGACTAACTAGACTACACATTCCCGAGTCTTCCACGCCGAACCTATTTTCTCGGTAACTAATCAAACTTTTCAATTCAACGACAAAAGGACCAATCTTGCGATTTCCTCAAATTTCAAGGAATGCCTGCTTCTGAGTGTAAATAAATACAAACAAGGTTGATAAATTGAATTCGCAATTCTGTTCTCCGGGAACTGAAGACGGGTTCGATTAAAGCGCTGACTCTGTCGGACATGCCCTGAATTCAAAAATGGGACACACTCGCCTAAGGTGAGACAGAAATTCGTATACGCCGTTTTTCCACGTATTGGACGTGTCATCCAGTTGATAAAATTCGCTCGCTCCGTATTTTAAGTAATTATTATTTCGGGAAACAGTTTTACCTCAATGCAATAATCATTTGTGAAAAATAATTTATGAGATGGCTATCATGTGTCCTGAATGTCGAATATAAACAAGGTTAGGACGACAAACGCCATGTTTGATTCATTTCATTATTCATATTCTGACAAATTTGATCGAATGAAAACATTTTTCAGGCACTACATGCATTTCTGGTTGCATTGCACAGAATTCTAATGAAGAACAAGCTCACTCAATTCAGCTGAACCAAGTATCGCAGGAGATTCGATTATGAAACATTATTCTTCAAATACAATCTCTGAATATATGAAACAAATCAAGAACTCTGGTGCGGGAAAAAAATGAAATTTTGAAAAAAATGGACTGTATAATAATAACTCACCTCGTTCCTATTCGATCGATTCACTTCCTGTAAGGGTTAAAATGGGAAGGTGTAGACAGGAAGGAAAGGAAGAAAATTCGTGTTTTGCGACCGAACCCCCTCGGTTCGTTTAGATTGATGCATTTGAAAAATGCGGAAAATTCAATCCGGCTCGAAGGACCAAGAATGATCGAGCCTTGAATGGGTCAAATGATATGAACCAATTCAAGAACTCTGGTGCGGGAAAACTATGAAATTTGGAAAATATAGGCCTCGTTTTGGGATCCCCAGAAAAGTCAACCAATTCCATTTTTGGAAGTTCAACCTTCGTAGACAATGTCGAAGGAGAAAGATCGGGAGGACTACTAGTAGAACTATTTTTATTGGATAGTTGTTTAGCGGCATCTGATATGTGACATTACAATGCATCTGCAGACTTTATATACTGATAATTTGGTTTAAAATTCGAATCAATTTGTAACTCAAGTAACTTAATATCATCTACAACTGGAGTTTTCAGATCTTTTATATAATCATAACATTTCTGAAATCTCCGAAATAACGTTTCCTTTTTTGCTACCAACATCTTTCTTCTCGTTTTTTGCTGCTCGGTCGGTTTAATAGGTGGCATAATGAATATGTTTATATGAACGAGAAACACACTAAATGAAGATAAGAGAAATCTTTCGAATAAAGACATAAATAATTCGATGCGAAAAATCAACTAGTACGACGAGCTCATCGAATGATAAAATAAAAAAGTCGACGAAAATAATACAGATGTTCAACTGCAATGGGTTTCTTTCAAATCAAGCGTTTGAAAAATACTATTCAATGTAAATTTATGATGAATTTGAAAATGCGGAAAATCCAATCCAGCTCGAAGGACCAAGAATGATTGAGCCTTGAATGGGTCAAAAGATATGAACCAATTCAAGAACTCTGGTGCGGAAAAACTATGAAATTTGGAAAAAAATGGACTGTACAATAATAACTCACCTCGTTCCGTTTCGATCGATGCTGAGACACTTTCACTTCATGTAACGGTTAAAATGGGAAGGTGTAGACAGGAAGGAAAGGAAGAAATTTGTGTTTTGCGATCGAACCCCCTCGGTTCGTTTAGATTGATGAATTTGAAAAATGCGGAAAATTCAATCCGGCTCGAAGGACCAAGAATGATCGAGCCTTGAATGGGTCAAATGATATGAACCAATTCAAGAACTCTGGTGCGGGAAAACTATGAAATTTGGAAAATATAGGCCTCGTTTGGGATCCCCAGAAAAGTCAACCAATTCCATTTTGGAAGTTCAACCTTCGTAGACAATGTCGAAGGAGAAAGAACGGAGGACTACTAGTAGAACTATTTTTATTGGATAGTTGTTTAGCGGCATCTGATATGTGACATTACAATGCATCTGCAGACTTTATATACTGATAATTTGGTTTAAAATTCGAATCAATTTGTAACTCAAGTAACTTAATATCATCTACAACTGGAGTTTTCAGATCTTTTATATAATCATAACATTTCTGAAATCTCCGAAATAACGTTTTTTTTGCTACCAACATCTTTCTTCTCGTTTTTGCTGCTCGGTCGGTTTAATAGGTGGCATAATGAATATGTTTATATGAACGAGAAACACACTAAATGAAGATAAGAGAAATCTTTCGAATAAAGACATAAATAATTCGATGCGAAAAATCTACTAGTACGACGAACTCATCGAATGATAAAATAAAAATAGTCGACAAAAATAATACAGATGTTCAACTGCAATGGGTTTCTTTCAAATCAAGCTTTGAAAAATACTAGTCAATGTAAATTTATGATGAATTTGAAAAATGCGGAAAATCCAATCCAGCTCGAAGGACCAAGAATGATTGAGCCTTGAATGGGTCAAAAGATATGAACCAATTCAAGAACTCTGGTGCGGAAAAACTATGAAATTTGGAAAAAAATGGACTGTACAATAATAACTCACCTCGTTCCGTTTCGATCGATGCTGAGACACTTTCACTTCATGTAACGGTTAAAATGGGAAGGTGTAGACAGGAAGGAAAGGAAGAAATTTGTGTTTGCGATCGAACCCCTCGGTTCGTTTAGATTGATGAATTTGAAAAATGCGGAAAATTCAATCCGGCTCGAAGGACCAAGAATGATCGAGCCTTGAATGGGTCAAATGATATGAACCAATTCAAGAACTCTGGTGCGGGAAAACTATGAAATTTGGAAAATATAGGCCTCGTTTTGGGATCCCCAGAAAAGTCAACCAATTCCATTTTGGAAGTTCAACCTTCGTAGACAATGTCGAAGGAGAAAGAACAGGAGGACTACTAGTAGAACTATTTTTATTGGATAGTTGTTTAGCGGCATCTGATATGTGACATTACAATGCATCTGCAGACTTTATATACTGATAATTTGGTTTAAAATTCGAATCAATTTGTAACTCAAGTAACTTAATATCATCTACAACTGGAGTTTTCAGATCTTTTATATAATCATAACATTTCTGAAATCTCCGAAATAACGTTTCCTTTTTGCTACCAACATCTTTCTTCTCGTTTTTGCTGCTCGGTCGGTTTAATAGGTGGCATAATGAATATGTTTATATGAACGAAACACACTAAATGAAGATAAGAGGAATCTTTCGAATAAAGACATAAATAATTCGATGCGAAAATCTACTAGTACGACGAACTCATCGAATGATAAAATAAAAATAGTCGACAAAAATAATACAGATGTTCAACTGCAATGGGTTTCTTTCAAATCAAGCTTTGAAAAATACTAGTCAATGTAAATTTATGATGAATTTGAAAATGCGGAAAATCCAATCCAGCTCGAAGGACCAAGAATGATTGAGCCTTGAATGGGTCAAAAGATATGAACCAATTCAAGAATTCTGGTGCGGAAAAACTAGGAAATTTGGAAAAAAATGGACTGTACAATAATAACTCACCTCGTTCCGTTTCGATCGATGCTGAGACACTTTCACTTCATGTAACGGTTAAAATAGGAAGGCGTAGACAGGAAGGAAAGGAAGAAATTTCGTGTTTGCGACCGAAACGAGGGTTTTGAAGACAGATGGATGTCTTTCACTTTCCACTTATAGAGAAGCTATTTTTGCGAGTTCACTAACTATTATAATCCGGATTAACTATGCGATGTAATTATGTGGGTAAACTATATGACAATCATTCTATATTGGGATTTTAGCTAATTTTGATCTTGTTTGCGATGCAAATGATTATTCTAAGAATGACTCGTATATACAGTGTGTTCCAACGAAAATTTGACCCCCCCTATAACTCCGAAATGAGTAACATTAGCGAAAAACACCAAGACACGTCGATTTTTGTTTCGAGGGGGAGCATTTTTCGAAATAATTCGAAACTTTTCAGATCAACCCCCTACCCCCAGCAACCCTAACTTTGAAATTCATCATAGGGAATAAGGGTCGAGTGGCACCTTACTGAAAAGGTCTGTCAATTCTCCACCTTGATTTGTCATTTTTAGAATTTTAAATTAACATACAGGGTGTCCCAACCAAGGGTGAAGTTGAATTCCTGGAAATCCCAAATACTAAATGAAATAGATTTATTTTGGCATAATGCAAGCGCAGGTTTATGCTCGGTCTAGAAAAACGACCTACACTTGTGAATTTGGAGTTGGTGCAATCAACCCCCTATTTCCAGCATCCCCAACTCAAAAATCATTCGATCGATAATAGGTCAAGTGGCACCTCGTTGGAAAGGTACTGCAATTTTCTCTTCGAATTTGGTATTTTCGAAATTCAGAATCATCATACAGGGTGTCCCGGAGCAGGAACACTGAAAACCCAAATAACTTTTTGAAACTGGTTCATTTCGGTATAATACGAGAACATGTTTATGTTTGATTCGAGAATAAGACTCTCTTGCGTGAATATGGAATTTTTGCAATCAATCTCTTCCATTCAGCATCCCCAACTCAAAAATCATACAAGTAATTACAGGTTGAGTGACAAAGTTCCAGAAAGATTTTTCTATTTTCTGAATCACTGAGGCATTGGTTTCAGTTTGGCAATCGAGGTTTTCTGGCGTGAGGATCAGGATGAGGGATGATGGAGAAACTGATTGGATGCTCATCTAAACAGGAAAACGAGATTTATTGAACTTGTATTCAATTGAAAACAAAAACTAACTTGATTATTACAACAATTGTTCAAAATGACCTCCGCCCACCTCCATACAGTTATACAGACGATTTTCGAACTCTCTTCTCACATTAGCGAAAACTTCAGGAGTCAAAGTCGGCATTCTGTGATAATCCTCATCCCCAGCTCCTCCAGGTTTTCTGGTCTTGTGGCATAAACTTTAGATTTTAGATGGCCCCACAAAAAAATTCTAGGGATTTAAATCTGGTGACCTGGCTGGCCACTCAACAGGTCCTCTTCTACCAATCCACCTTCCTGGGAAATTTTCGTCTAAATATTGGCGCACCCGAGCATCATAATGCGGAGGAGCACCGTCTTGTTGAAAACGCATTTCGTCCTCAGAAAGAGTTGGATCGTTCTGTAAAATTTCTGTCAATCTAGGATGTATGTGTTCCTCTAACAACTGTAGGTAGCCATTTCCATTCAGATTACCCTCAATAAAGAAAGGCCCAACTAGATGATTGCCAAAAATTCCTGCCCAAACGTTCAACTTCTGAGGCCTTTGCGTGTGGGCCTCTCTAAACCAATGAGGATTCTGTGTGTCCCAATATCGACAATTATGTCTATTCACTTCACCACTGAGCATAAAGGTGCTTTCATCAGAAAAACAGATTTTATTCAGAAAATTTGGATTAGCGTTTAGGTTTTCACTTAGATTTTCACAAAACTGTAAACGACGATCTGGATCATCTTCGTTTATTTCATGCACTAATTTTACCTTGTAGGGTGAAATTTGTGATGTTTCACGATTCTATGGACAGTTGTAGCTGATACACCAGTCAGACGAGATAGTTTTCTGATCGAAGTAGTATTCTCCATTTGTAGATGACCCACTACTGCCACTTCCGTTGCCTCATTTCTGACAGGACATGCCACTTCATGTTTTTGTTTGCCACCGAACCCGTAGCTAGGAATTTGTCAACCAAATATTTAACGTACTGGTGACTGACTCCCTTTCTCTTTCAGGATGGTTCCTATCGAATATCCTTGCCGTTTCTTTGGCACAACTGTTATTTCGAAAATACGTCGATACAATTTCGACCCTTTCCTCAGTGGAATAAACCATTTTCAGATTAATTTCAACTGACGAACAACAACAATAATGAGGAACTGATCTGAATAATAATAATATTTCATTGCAAAATGAGAAAAACAGATGACTGCACGCCAGATGGAAATGAAAAAATGTGAACATTTTCAATGCAAAAATCAGCTTTATTTCTTCGTAATTGATGCTCAACACATCGTACCCCAATACTTTTAACAGTTTCGAATTAATTTTAGTTGATAATTTCAAATGACGATATTGAATTTTTCGAAAGCGACATCCTGTATGGAGAGCCGAACTGAATGAAATGCTTTAATCATTCTGGAATTCAAAAACCTTTCTGAAGATATGCCACTTGAATTATTTGTATGATTTTCAAGTTGGGGATGCTGAATGGAAGGGTTGATTGCAAAAATTCTATAACCACACAAGAAAGTCCTATTCTCGGATCAAACATGTTCTCGTATACCGAAATGAACCAGTTTCAAAAAGTTATTTGGATTTTCAATGTTCCTGCTTCGGGACACCCTGTATGATGATTCTGAATTTCAAAAATACCAAATTCGAAGAGAAAATTGCAGTACCTTTCCAACGAGGTGCCACTTGACCTATTATCGATCGAATGATTTTTGAGTTGGGGATGCTGGAAATAGGGGGTTGATTGCACCAACTCCAAATTCACAAGTGTAGGTCGTTTTTCTAGACCGAGCATAAACCTGCGCTTGCATTATGCCAAAATAAATCTATTTCATTTAGTATTTGGGATTTCCAGGAATTCAACTTCACCCTTGGTTGGGACACCCTGTATGTTAATTTAAAATTCTAAAAATGACAAATCAGAATGGAGAATTGACAGACCTTTACAGTAAGGTGCCACTCGACCCTTATTCCCTATGATGAATTTTGAAATTAGGGTTGCTGGGGGTAGGGGGTTGATCTGACAAGTTTCGAATTATTTCGAAAAATGCTCCCCCTCGAAACAAAAATCGACGTGTCTTGGTGTTTTTCGCTAATGTTACTCATTTCGGAGTTATAGGGGGGGTCAAATTTTCGTTGGAACACACTGTATGCGTTCAATACGATCTCATATTGCACTGCGGGGAAACGCATTGTTGCGACCATCTGTGTTTTCGTTTCCTTTGATGTTAATACATCGAACGTGATATGAAGAAGTTTGGTTTACTATCTACAGGAAGTTCCAAATATTCTGAATATTCTCCTCACGTTGTTCAGATGACTGGATCTGAAGGATCATCGCTAACATAACCACATGAAGGTCTACTAATAAGAAGACATTCGATTTGCCTCAGAACAGTTGTGAATTCTTCATAGCAAAGAATTTGAGTACCTATAACTTTGAAGAAATGACTCTTCACGCTTTTGATATTACTCTACCATAGACCACCAATATGAGGAGATGAGGGACCATTGAATTTCCAGGTAATATTATTCGAGAGAAGCTCGTTTTTCAGAGATTGAGAATAATCAGATGAATTTTCGTCGTAATATTTTTTACTACCAACGAAATTTGTCCCTTGGTCAGAGTACAGAGGCTTTATGGGACCTCTACGACTTATGAAATGTTTCAAGGCATCCAGAGATGTATCAGTTGACAAATCTGAGGCTAATTCTAGATGGACACACTTTGTGGCTAAACAGATAAAAATACAAATATAAGCCTTTTTGCGTTTTGACACCCCTATGTCGGGTCAAAGTGATTTGAAAGGGCCCAGCATAGGCAACACCAGTATCGATAAAAGGCTTCATTAATGCTGTCAAGCGAGCCGATGGTAGATAAGTGGAAAAAATGGTTTCAATTTCATTCTGAAACAGTGATTACAGGAACGAACACTTTTTTTCAAAGAAATAAAACTAAACTACTAATATTGCTTCCTAAAGGAACATTTCTGTACTATCTTAGTGGATTATTATCATTGAAAATATTTACATACAGGACCTCTTTTATTAGCGTCAATACTCAAGCAAAAATACTGGATAATATGAGCTTGCAATCTTGTTAGACAAAGAGTTCGTTAATTTGATTGAGGAGGTCGTTACTTGATGAAAATCGATATACATATTTTCAATGAATTAAAACTAAAGTATTTAGATTTTCACTATATTAACAAAACTATGACCGGTTTCACCACACTGTGGCTTCATCGGATAGATACAAACTAATGAACAGAGTTATTCCTTATATATCAGTCTTATTTCCTACTTAATATTACAATAGCTACAAGAGGTATGTTGGAAACCCCATCGGAGTTGCTTACTTTATGAATTGAAAGATTGAGTAAAGGAGAAGGATTTAGATCTAATTGACTATTAAGAAACTTACCTGAATTCTTTTCTTTGTTGATCTCTGAAATTTCCAATAGATTGAGTTCTTGTCTGTTATTTTCATTGTGTAAAATTTTGAAGTTATCACTAAAGTTATGGTTTTCTTCGAGTAAGTGATTAGAATAATGGCAATCTGATTTATGATAATTAAAAATACGTTTGTGCTCGGCTACTCTAACTTTGAAATTTCTGAAAGTTCTACCAATATAAATTTTATTACAATCCCTGCTAGACAGTTTATAGACACCGGATTTATTCCTTTTATCAATTTTAGATTTGCAGTTTTTTATATGTTGGCCTAAAGAATTATCATTTCGGAATGCTATATTGAAATTATAATACGAGAGGAATGATTTTAATTCTAGACTAGGATTACCAATATAAGTTAAGCTGTTGTATTTTGTGTCTGAACTTTTATATTTGGAAATACTTCCTGGATTGCTATTTGAAATTTTTGCGTGAAATCATGTTCTTAATCATAGTTGGACTATAACCGTTATTGACTGCTATTTGTTTAATTATATTCAGCTCTTTTATGAAATTATTTTGTGACATTGGGATATTAATGAGTCTATGTACCATACTATTGTAAGCTGCTATTTTATGTGGATAAGGATGTGTAGATGAGCTGTGAATAGTAATATCTGTATACGATGACTTATGAAAAATAGAAAAATCATGTTTGCCGTTAATTTTAGTAATAGTTAAATCCAGAAAGTTAATGGAGTTTTCTGTTTTTATCTCTAAAGTGAATTTAATATTATCGTGAATTTTGTTAATGAATGTTTGAATGACTCTAATACGATATATCTAAACCTATAAATAAAGTGTTTGAATAACGGATGTTCTTGGATAGTTTTTTCAATATTATTCATGAAAATTTCAGCGAGCAGAGGGCTCAGAGGGTTACCCATGATTTAACCTTTTTTACTATTATATAATACTCCATTGAAGTTGAAATAATTTTGTTCTAAACAAATTTCTAAAAGGTGTAAGATTTCTGATTGAATTAAAGGATTGACTGTATTAATTTGAAGGGCGTTCTTGATGAGTTTCACTGAATCACTAGGTGGAACACTAGGGAAGAGATTTACTACATCCCATGACATAAGTTTAGCGTTCGGTGGTAGTATCGTGTGCTGAATTTTATTTATTAGGACTGAAGAGTTTTTTTATTGAGAATTTAGGTTCAAAATTAGCGTACTGTCGAATGATGTCTATGAGAAAGCGTGAAAGTTTTGCAACTGGAGCTTGAAAATATGAAACTACTGGTCTAATCGGATACCCTGTTTTATGGAGTTTGACGAGAGACTTTACTCTCTTACACTTTACTTATTGGTTTAGATATGTCGACGACATCATCTGTTGTTTCACTTGCACAAACAGACAATTAGAGTCATTCAAAACGTTCATTAACAAAATTCACGATAATATTAAATTCACTTTAGAGATAAAAACAGAAAACTCCATTAACTTTCTGGATTTAACTCTTACTAAAATTAACGGCAAACATGATTTTTCTATTTTTCATAAGCCATCGCATACAGATATTTTTATTCCCAGCTCATCTACACATCCTTATCCAAATAAATTTGCTGCTTACAATAGTATGGTACATTGACTCATTAATATCCTAATGTCACAAAATAATTTCATAAAGAGCTTAATATAATTAAACAAATAGCAGTCAATAACGGTTATAGTCCAACTATGATTAAGAACATGATTTCACGCAAAAATTTAAAATAGCAATCCAAATATAAAAAGTTCAGACACAAAATAAAACAGCTTAAATTATATTGGTAATCCCAGTCTAAAAATGAAATCATTCCTCTCGCATTATAATTTCAATATAGCATTCCGAACTGATAATTCTTTAGGCCGACATATCAAAAACTGCAAATCTAAAACTGATAAAAGTAATAAATCCGGTGTTCATAAACTGTCTTGCGGGGATTGTAATAAAATTTATATTGGTAGAACTTTCAGAAATTTCAAAGTTAGATTATCCGAGCACAAACGTAGTTTTAATTATCATAAATCAGATTCCCATTATTCTAATCACTTACGCGAGGAAAACCATAACTTTAATGATAATTTCAAAATTTTACACAATGAAAATAACAGACAAAAACTCAATCTATTGGAAATTTTAGAGATCAACAAAGAAAAGAATTCAGGTAGGTTACTTAATAGTCAATTAGATCTAAATCCTTCCCTTTTACTCAATCTTTTCAATTTATTAAGTAACCAACTCCGATGGGTTTTCCAACATACCTCTTGTACCTATTATAATATTAAGTAGGAATAAGACTAATATATAAGGAATAACTCTGTTCATTAGTTTGTATCTATCTGATGAAGCCACAGTGTGGTGAAACCGGTCATAGTTTTGTTAATATAGTGAAAATCTAAATACGTTAGTTTTATTTCATTGAAAATATGTATATCGATTTTCCTCAATCAAATTAACGAACTCTTTGTCTAACAAGATTGCAAGCTCATATTATCCAATATTTTTGCTTGAGTATTGACGCCAATAAAAAGGTCCTGCATGTAAATATTTTCGATGAAAATAATCCACTAAGATAGTACAGAAATGTTCCTTTTAGGAAGCAATATTGGATGTTTATAATCGAAATCTATTTTCGCGTTAGCCAATCTTCTTCCAACACGAATTTTACCGTGTGAGTCAAGAGAAGGTGTCAACGGTTTGAATGAATTTTGTATGGGCTTATCATATTTCAATGCGTCTAAAAGTTGTGAGAAATGAATACCTTGAACAATTTTATGATAGATTGTTCACTCTTTTCGAAATTAGAACATGCTATTTCTTTGTTGCGGCACAAAATTTTGACGAACTTCAAAATATATATGATACTTGTAATCAATTTAGAAAAAGACGAAAATCTATGGATGAAATCGTGAATTATATTTAAAGGCTAAAAACAAGTACTGTGTTTTAAGAATTTTACTTAATAATTGCGATTCGTAACGCGTTTCACTACACCGTAGCTTCTTCAGATGAATAATTATGCAGAAAATGTAAATGAGAATATAACTATAAATGTTCTTGAGTAATTAAAAGCTTATTGGTTGCTTCTTCTTAAGTGGTTATTTATGACAGGTATATCCAATAAAATTAAAGAATAGATTGCTCCCCGAAAAGATTCAATAGAGGTGAAGGGCTTAAATCGACTTGTTCATTGATGAGTCTACCTGAGTGTTTGTATTTATTTATTTATAAAGTTTCCCAAAGATCTACCTTCCAATATTTATTATCTGTATGCAAAATTTCAAACTGTGGGTCGAAAGAATGATTATTTTCTAAGAGATGATTCGCGTAATTTGAATCTGATTTTTTATTTGAAAAACTGCGTTTATGTTCCGATATTCTAATATTAAAATTGCTATGTGTTCTACCAATGTAGAAATTATCACAGTCATTGCAATTCAATCTATAAACACCTGATTCATTGTTTTTACCTGGTTTGGTTTTATTATTTTTTATATATTTGCGTAAATTATTATTAGTTTGGAAAGCTATGTTGAAATTATTGCTACTTAAGAATGATTTCAGTTTCTCACTTGTAATGCCAACGTAGGTTAAGGTGTTGAATTTTTGTTTCAATTTATCGACAGGGTAAACTTCATTCAATGCGATTCTACTTTGTTTTTTATTTAAAATATTATTTATTAGTTTGGGATTGTAACCATTATTTTGGCTATTTGTTTAATCAAATTTAGTTCTTTGTTGAAATTTTCTGGTGATAACAGGATGTTAATCAATCTATGAATAAAACTATTGAATGCTGACATTTTATGTTGATATGGATGACACGACGAGTTATGTATTATAATATCTGTATGTGACGGCTTATGGTAAATTGCGAAAACATGTTTTCCATTTTCATTCGAAATTATTACGTCTAAGAAATTTATCGAATTATTGCTTTCTATTTCGGTTGTGAATGCAATTTTTGGATGTAATGAATTTATATGATTTTCGAAAATTTTTAACTGTCTATCTGTTCCTGTGAATGAACAAGTCGATTTAAGCCCTTCACCTCTATTGAATCTTTTCGGGAGCAATCTATTCCTTAATTTTATTGGATATACCTGTCATAAATAACCACCTAAGAAGAAGCAACCAATAAGCTTTTAATTACTCAAGAACATTTATAGTTATATTCTCATTTACATTTTTCTGCATAATCATTCGTCTGAAGAAGCTACGGTGTAGTGAAACGCGTTACGAATCGCAATTATTAAGTAAAATTCCTTAAAACACAGTACTTGTTTTTATTATTGATAATGGAATTTTACCAAGTAAAGCCTCCCAAATTCAAATATTTAAAGGCTCTTGCGAAGATTCTGAAGATATCAAAGTTATTGTCTGTTCTTCAGGTAATCGATCAGGGAAAGAAAGTCTAACTATGTGCTCTAACAATCAATTTTGAGGAGGCTCTTTCAGCCAATCATGCCCTACTAACCATTCACGAGAATTTGCGACGAATTGTGAGGGTAAGACACCTCTGGAAATAATATCTGATATATTTTGTTCAACATTACTAATGGGCAAATTTGATTGTAATTTCGATACTCGATACGACGAAAGGTTTCAATTGATGCGGAGAACGTGCTAACCATCCTAAAACTATTTTGAATCGGTGCAAGCTATGATGTTTTCTATGTTACAGCAGGAACTATATACTGATTGGATATATTTCAATAATTTCGATAATAATAATGCGGCGAATAATTGTAAACGTGGAATTGATACTATTTTCAAGGGCGAGATTTTCGATTTAGAACAAATGAGGTTTTCGAACTATATCCAACTATATTTTAGATCATCTGAAAGAAAGGTATCCCAGTCCAACTTGATTGACCATAGTTTACGTATAAACAATTTGGCGTAAAGATAACTGGACCGAGAATTCCTAGAGATTCGAATATGCGACTTATATAAGATAGAATGAGTCTTTTTGAATAATTTGGTCTTTAGAATTTAAGTTAACATTGAAACAGAAAGCATCTAAATGCGAAAGCCATCAATCCCAAAACCTTCATAACTTCGTTTTCGAAGTTAACTGTTTGAGTTGAACGTTTTTTATGCGGAATAATGTGTAGGACCTCTAATGAATTTGTGTGCTATTTTGTTATTTCAAAGCCACCAAACTTGGGAAGCTCCACTATATCAGAATTAAGTTGCTTTTATAATATTTTCTACACTTGTTGTTGAATCGTCAATATACATGTCTCGAAGTGAAATTTTAGATGCTTGAGGAAATTTTGAAGCCTCGTCAATAGCTAATTGTTGAATAACGCGCAAGGCTAAATATGGAGAACACTTAACTCCGAATGTTAGTTCATATATCTCAATAGGAAGTTCTTCTGAACTTCGCCATAAAATACGTTGATATCTTTGATCAACATCTGACACTTTACCTGTTAACGTTTTTATGCGGAATAATGTGTAGGACCTCTAATGAATTTGTATGCTATTTTGTTATTTCAAAGCCACCAAACTTGGGAAGCTCCACTATATCAGAAATAAGTTGCTTTTTTAATATTTTCTACACTTGTTGTTGAATCGTCAATATACATGTCTCGAAGTGAAATTTTAGATGCTTGAGGAAATTTTGAAGCCTCGTCAATAGCCAATTGTTGAATAACGCGCAAGGCTAAATATGGAAACACTTAACTCCGAATGTTAGTTCATATATCTCAATAGGAAATTCTTCTGAACTTCACCATAAAATACGTTGATATCTTTGATCAACATCTGACACTTTACGCGTTAACGTTTTTTATGCGGAATAATGTGTAGGACCTCTAATGAATTTGTATGCTATTTTGTTATTTCAAAGCCACCAAACTTGGGAAGCTCCACTATATCAGAATTAAGTTGCTTTTTAATATTTTCTACACTTGTTGTTGAATCGTCAATATACATGTCTCGAAGTGAAATTTTAGATGCTTGAGGAAATTTTGAAGCCTCGTCAATAGCCAATTGTTGAATAACGCGCAAGGCTAAATATGGAGAACACTTAACTCCGAATGTTAGTTCATATATCTCAATAGGAAATTCTTCTGAACTTCACCATAAAATACGTTGATATCTTTGATCAACATCTGACACTTTACGCGTTAACGTTTTTATGCGGAATAATGTGTAGGACCTCTAATGAATTTGTATGCTATTTTGTTATTTCAAAGCCACCAAACTTGGGAAGCTCCACTATATCAGAATTAAGTTGCTTTTTTAATATTTTCTACACTTGTTGTTGAATCGTCAATATACATGTCTCGAAGTGAAATTTTAGATGCTTGAGGAAATTTTGAAGCCTCGTCAATAGCCAATTGTTGAATAACGCGCAAGGCTAAATATGGAGAACACTTAACTCCGAATGTTAGTTCATATATCTCAATAGGAAGTTCTTCTGAACTTCGCCATAAAATACGTTGATATCTTTGATCAACATCTGACACTTTTACCTGTTAACGTTTTTTATGCGGAATAATGTGTAGGACCTCTAATGAATTTGTATGCTATTTTGTTATTTCAAAGCCACCAAACTTGGGAAGCTCCACTATATCAGAATTAAGTTGCTTTTTAATATTTTCTACACTTGTTGTTGAATCGTCAATATACATGTCTCGAAGTGAAATTTTAGATGCTTGAGAAATTTTGAAGCCTCGTCAATAGCCAATTGTTGAATAACGCGCAAGGCTAAATATGGAGAACGCTTAACTCCGAATGTTAGTTCATATATATCAATAGGAAATTCTTCTGAACTTCACCATAAAATACGTTGATATCTTTGATCAACATCTTACACTTTACGCGTTAACGTTTTTATGCGGAATAATGTGTAGGACCTCTAATGAATTTGTATGCTATTTTGTTATTTCAAAGCCACCAAACTTGGGAAGCTCCACTATATCAGAATTAAGTTGCTTTTTAATATTTTCTACACTTGTTGTTGAATCGTCAATATACATGTCTCGAAGTGAAATTTTAGATGCTTGAGGAAATTTTGAAGCCTCGTCAATAGCTAATTGTTGAATAACGCGCAAGGCTAAATATGGAGAACGCTTAACTCCGAATGTTAGTTCATATATCTCAATAGGAAGTTCTTCTGAACTTCACCATAAAATACGTTGATATCTTTGATCAACATCTGACACTTTTACCTGTTAACGTTTTTTATGCGGAATAATGTGTAGGACCTCTAATGAATTTGTATGCTATTTTGTTATTTCAAAGCCACCAAACTTGGGAAGCTCCACTATATCAGAATTAAGTTGCTTTTTAATATTTTCTACACTTGTTGTTGAATCGTCAATATACATGTCTCGAAGTGAAATTTTAGATGCTTGAGGAAATTTTGAAGCCTCGTCAATAGCTAATTGTTGAATAACGCGCAAGGCTAAATATGGAGAACGCTTAACTCCGAATGTTAGTTCATATATCTCAATAGGAAATTCTTCTGAACTTCGCCATAAAATACGTTGATATCTTTGATCAACATCTGACACTTTTACCTGTTAACGTTTTTTATGCGGAATAATGTGTAGGACCTCTAATGAATTTGTATGCTATTTTGTTATTTCAAAGCCACCAAACTTGGGAAGCTCCACTATATCAGAATTAAGTTGCTTTTTAATATTTTCTACACTTGTTGTTGAATCGTCAATATACATGTCTCGAAGTGAAATTTTAGATGCTTGAGGAAATTTTGAAGCCTCGTCAATAGCCAATTGTTGAATAACGCGCAAGGCTAAATATGGAGAACACTTAACTCCGAATGTTAGTTCAAATATCTCAATAGGAAATTCTTCTGAACTTCACCATAAAATACGTTGATATCTTTGATCAACATCTGACACTTTTACCTGTTAACGTTTTTTATGCGGAATAATGTGTAGGACCTCTAATGAATTTGTATGCTATTTTGTTATTTCAAAGCCACCAAACTTGGGAAGCTCCACTATATCAGAATTAAGTTGCTTTTTAATATTTTCTACACTTGTTGTTGAATCGTCAATATACATGTCTCGAAGTGAAATTTTAGATGCTTGAGGAAATTTTGAAGCCTCGTCAATAGCTAATTGTTGAATAACGCGCAAGGCTAAATATGGAAAACACTTAACTCCGAATGTTAGTTCATATATCTCAATAGGAAGTTCTTCTGAACTTCGCCATAAAATGCGTTGATATCTTTGATCAACATCTGACACTTTACGCGTTAACGTTTTTATGCGGAATAATGTGTAGGACCTCTAATGAATTTGTATGCTATTTTGTTATTTCAAAGCCACCAAACTTGGGAAGCTCCACTATATCAGAATTAAGTTGCTTTTTTAATATTTTCTACACTTGTTGTTGAATCGTCAATATACATGTCTCGAAGTGAAATTTTAGATGCTTGAGGAAATTTTGAAGCCTCGTCAATAGCTAATTGTTGAATAACGCGCAAGGCTAAATATGGAGAACGCTTAACTCCGAATGTTAGTTCATATATCTCAATAGGAAGTTCTTCTGAACTTCACCATAAAATACGTTGATATATTTGATCAACATCTGACACTTTTACCTGTTAACGTTTTTATGCAGAATAATGTAGGACCTCTAATGAATTTGTATGCTATTTTGTTATTTCAAAGCCACCAAACTTGGGAAGCTCCACTATATCAGAATTAAGTTGCTTTTTAATATTTTCTACACTTGTTGTTGAATCGTCAATATACATGTCTCGAAGTGAAATTTTAGATGCTTGAGGAAATTTTGAATCCTCGTCAATAGCTAATTGTTGAATAACGCGCAAGGCTAAATATGGAGAACACTTAACTCCGAATGTTAGTTCATATATCTCAATAGGAAGTTCTTCTGAACTTCGCCATAAAATGCGTTGATATCTTTGATCAACATCTGACACTTTACCTGTTAACGTTTTTTATGCGGAATAATGTGTAGGACCTCTAATGAATTTGTTTGCTATTTTGTTATTTCAAAGCCACCAAACTTGGAAAGCTCCACTATATCAAAATAAAGTTCCTTTTTAATATTTTCTACACTTGTGGTTGAACCGTCAATATACATGTCTCGAAGTGAAATTTTAGATGCTTGAGGAAATTTTGAAGCCTCGTCAATAGCTAATTGTTGAATAACGCGCAAGGCTAAATATTGGGAACACTTAACTCCGAATGTTAGTTCATATATCTCAATAGGAAGTTCTTCTGAACTTCGCCATAAAATGCGTTGATATCTTCGATCAACATCAGACACTTTTATCTGTCTATACATTTGACAGATCTCCGCAATCATAACAACGGGAAAAAGTCTAAGATTGGGAATGGTCAACAACTTCCGTTTGAAGTTGAGGATATGTATAAAGGCAGTAATTCAAAGAAAAGGACTCAGGTTTAGGCTTCGCGCTTGCGTCATAGACTATTCTAACTGGTGTTGAGGTACTAAAGGCTTTGAGAACTGCGTGATATGGAATAACGTAACATGGACATTTTTCAGGTTTTAATTAAAGTTGTTTCAAAGTTTTCACCCCTTTTAAATGACCCTGGTCTACATAATTTTGAACTATTTCACTATATTGTAACTTGAATTGCGGTGAACGACTAAATTTATTCTCAAGAACAAAAATCGTCGAAGTGCCACCTCCCAAGAACTTTTTAAATTACTAGGATCAACATTGAAAGGTAAAGATACTGTATATCTTCCTGACAACTTGCGGAAATATGTTGACTTGAAATGACTTTCACATGCCAAATCATCTGCACTTCCAATTTGAAAAAGTATCTAACAATTGTATCTAGATCAGCGTGTTCTAAAGAGCAGAAATAAAAGAAAGCTCATTATCGAAATTATTTTTGAGTTTGGTGTCAGGGCCAACTATGATATATCCAAATGTTGTTTCCAATATAACAGGTGAATTCGAATTTTCAACTATTTTAGAACTTTTCACTATTGAACTGAAAACAATGAACAATGAAAGTTTCCCAAAATATCAAAATTTTCAATTAACACATTACACAAGTACGTAAATGCAATGTTAAATTTTCGTGAACCAATGAGTTAATTTCGAATTTTATGCTATTATAGAATCGTGAGTGAATGGATATATCTTCTTTAAAACCTTTAATTGGCCTAGAGCAAGAACCTATTCCTACAACTTTTGCGTGTTTCTTCTTGTATTAAAGATTCAATCTATTACAAAATTCCAACGAAACAAAATTATCTTGACTTCCAGAGTCGAGTAAAACGCGAATTGTTTCTAATAAATTGTTCTGTAAAAAATCAAAATTTCTGCGATAGGTAACAATGTGACGACATTATTTCTTTTCGATAGAGTAGAGGAACGATTTATACTAGAATTCCATACACAAGTTTCTTCCTCAGAATTCGGTTTAGATTCACGGGTGACAGAAATATTTTTCTCAAAATGTTAAGAAGAGTGGTGTCTATTTTTGCGAGTAAAACACGTATTTTTAGATTTACAGTTCGTTATTTTATGTTTTGGACTTAGACAATTGAGGCACAAACTTATTTCACGAGCCAGTTTATATCTATCGAGCGGATCCAGTCACAAAAATTTGTTGCTCTGTTTATAGTGTGAGTGAACGAACAAATAGGGCACGGAAACGAAACCTGTTTATCATTTTCAGAAGTAACAGTGAACGAAAAAGTGAAGAATTGTTTTGGATTCGATTTTGAATGATGCGGATTACTAACAGAGTTGCCAGGTGACACGTTTCCTCCTTAATTTTTAACCCGATGTTTGATGAAAGCAATGAGTTTATCATGTTCAGGAATTTCGTTTTCTGATAAAGTCAATTCGAATGCATTTTGAGTACTAAAATATAAATATAATCTGCCACATTCTCAATTGACTTAAATTGTTTTAGAGCGCTTACAGAGACGTCGAATTTTTCAATGAATATACTCAAATATGTGGCTGAATCGAAATTAAAAGGTTTGAATTCTAAAATGGATCGCAAATATGTGGTGGCAAGTAAACGTTCATCTTGAAAAGTATCAACAGTACTTTCCAAATAGTTTCATAATTGGAAGCAATAGGTGCTACACCAGAACATAAAGTAAGGGGCGACCTTGCAGTTTTCTCAATAAATAATGTATTTTACAGGAGTTATCTAAATTGTCATTATCGTGTATGCAACTTTTGAAGTGTTCATAGAATATAGGCCACGTTTTGGTATCCCCAGAAAAGTCAACGAATTCCATTTTTGAAGTTCAACCTTCGTAGACGATGTCGAAAGAGAAAGAGCGGAGAACTACTAGTATAACTGTTTTATTGAAGAGTTGTTTAGCGGCATATAACATGTGATCAGAATCAGGATATTTAGAAGAGAAAATCGGCCAATTATTTATATTGATGAAACATAAACACCTCAAAAAGTCTAGGAACACTTACCAATATCTTTAAAATATGAATTCGATGATTCGAATTTATAAAAATCGTTCGGTTTTGTTAAGATGTATTGTATATAATGTATTCTCAAGAAAACAGAATAATATTCGACTTCTCCAAAGCACCTATTATAAAAAAAATTTGAAATTCGAAAATGACGAAATTTGGTAAAACACAAAAAAATCCTGAACTAATATTTTCGAAACGATATGGAAGCACTTTTATTTTTCAGTACCCAGAAGGTCCACCTCTGTTACTAATGACACTTTGGCATCGTCTCAATATTGAATTGTCTATTACATTTTGGCCTAAGTCATTCCAAGATGGGATTCAGATCTGGGGAGCAGGATGGCCACGGTAGAAGATCGATATCATTCTCTTCAAGAACGTTCAAGACAACTCTTGCACGACGAGAAGGGCATTATCTTGTTGGAAGAGTGGATTTCGACCCATATATTAGAATTCTTCCCGAATCGGGATAATAACTAAATCTAGATTTATCACTGAAGAGAACTGTGGTCCACCTCTCTTGATCCCAGTTTACGTGTTCTTGGCACAAAGCTAAACGAGCAGCGCGATTTCCATGGGTCAGTTGTCGAACTCCTAAAGGACGTCTGGAGTGGAGTTGACCTTCGTGCAGTCGATTTCTCACAGTTTGGTCGGAAATTTGTACATTATGAACTCGCGATAGCTCTTGAGCTAATTGAGATGATGTGATAGTACGATCTCTTCTGGCTTGTAAAACCAAAAATCGGTCTTGGGCGACTGTAGTAATCCTGAAACGACCTGTATGGCGTTCTTTTACGGTACCTGTTTCATTGAAACGCGACTATAAACGCTTTATGACACTTGGGCTACTTCCCAGAACCCTGGATACTTCCCGTTGTGAGCTCCCAGCTTGGAGAATGCCAACGGCTCGTAACATCTCTTCTCTAGTCAAATGTCGTCTCTCCATGGTCGAATCACAAAACTTGAATCTTTTATTTGTGCTTACAACAGAAACAAAGTGCCAACTAACTGATTTCAAACACTGAATACATGAAATGATTATAGAGCAGCGTCGCATCTGCTGCATTTTAGTTTTTATAGAAAAACTGAAATCTGTTGCGGTACTCTACGTAATTTGGTGAAAAATTGATGCAGGTGTTCATTTCTTAAAAAATCATCCATATTGATCGTTCTGGATACGATATATCGATATTCAGAAGTGTTCCCTAGACTTTTTGAGGTGTTTATATCAATTCTAACCACACTACTTCTCATCAATGGTTATGAATGGATCATGAAATGAGGGGTGAAACAAAGGCGACGTTTCAATCTCAGATTCCTGTAAATATCGGTTACCCTCCTAGGGCTCCTTGAGCTGTTACTACCTCCAGACGTCTGGGTAGGCCTTCTTTGAGATCCAACCTAGGACCCGAATTATTTACGCGTAAAATAACAATCCACTTTTCGAACTCGAGATTCAGCTAATAAAGGACATTTCCTTCCTAAATTTCTGGAATTGGTATCTAGAAAATATCCAAGAACGCCCAGACTTTTTTAGAGAAGTTATATGGTCAGATGAAATTCGCATCACTAGCGATGGGATATATATCGCTTTAATGACCATTTGTGGTCTGATGTAAATCCTCAACGCCATATTGATGTACTGCATCAGTGTGGTGTGCACTGAAAGATAGTCGCTTTTTTTCGTTTGAAATTTTGATGGGAATATGAATGGAACACGTTATGAAGAAATCATCAACAATAATATTATTGAAGGATTTTCGATCAACTTCTGTTAGCACAAAGATCTTATATCTTTTTCAACACAATAGTGCCCTTCCCACCAAACAAGGGCCTTCACTGATCTGTTGAATTTGAATTTTGGACATAATTGTGAGATGGCTGCCTCGTTCCCTGACTTGACATCACTAGATTTTTTTTCATGTTGAGGATTCACTCTACAAGAGGAACAGTAACAATTCAGAAGAGTTAAAACAGAATTTCAGGGAATGCCTTGCTTCTGTTAGCAATATTCATATTTACAATACCTGCCGTATTGTTTTTCGGTGATGTAATTTATGCATTGAAAACAATGGCAACACGTTTGAATATTTGCGATAAAGTAGTTTTCCTCATTTGTATCATTAGTACTTTTTGTTTCTGTCAAAGATTTTCGTATATGTTCTTGGTTTTCGTTTGAGAACAGTTTGATGTCACAGGTCTTGTTTTTCATGATAATATATTTTTTACTCGCATAACTTTCTAATCATTCTAATAGAGTATTATCAAAGCAACATGCATGGACTCTTATGTTACGTAGATTCCCGGAGTTGGCAAGTTTCGAATTTCAAAGAAATAAATGTTCATCTGTCATTCGATTCATGAAGAGTAGAAGCGATTGTCGAACCCTAAGGGCACAGTTAATTACTATGGTCTAAATCGAATCAAACCATACAAATAACCGTGATCTTATAAAGGATCTTCAAAATATGTGCTTTTCAGTGATAGAACAATATGAATCGTTGATAGGCATGCACCTAATGACTGGAATTGTGGAAATTTGAGGTTTTCTGAAAAAGGTATTGAATGCAATAATTGTCTACAAGTGTTATATATTTCTGAAAAGAAAAAAATTGATGCATCCAATGAAGGTAAAATTTTCTATGGTTTGCATTTGAGAAATAGCATGTTCGCATTGCAACTTCAAAACCACTAAGCTAAAAAAAAATGTTTTCACAAAGCACTGTATTCTACTTGAAAAAGTGCCTGTAGAATGTCAAACTTATGTTTATGTAACTTTGATGATGATCGAGATCGAGAGATCGAGAGATGGAGAGATCGAGAGATCGAGAGATCGCGATGGACGATTTTCACAAAATTCGAGAAATTTGAAAATGAGTCAAGAACGGAAAGAGATAGCAGAAAAATTTCAGCACCACTATACTAGTTCCTGAAAATAGGATAGAGAGAGGAGGGTTCATTTTTTATATGCAATATTTCACATAACTGCCCTACGAATACATCGAAATTCGCCCACCCTGTATAGGGTTGTTAATACGTTATAGTCAATAATGAATCATTCCTTGATTTACTGGATATATCATTTTCAAAACCCTTCAATTTCTTAATTTTCACAAATATACCAGATTAAGAAATCAACAGGAATATAGCATGCTAGGGAAATCATGGAAAAGGAGGACAACGGAGTAATAGTTGGCATCACGGTATAGTTTGATCGGAGTGAGAAAGTGGAAGGTATGAATTGAAAAGCGATAGGGAAATATGTGAAGTTCATTTCTGCACGTTACACACTTCCTCCAGTTCCTAAAAAAATTCGAAGTAACTAAAAATTTTTCAAAGGTTAAGAATAAGAAGAAACAATGAACAATATATATATATATATATATATATATATATATATATATATATATATATATATATATATATATATATATATATATATATATATATATATATAATTAACTGACAATTTTGTCATATTTATATTCAGAGCAGTATTCTATTCGATCGTTCACCACTTCACACAAAGGAAACTATTAATGAGTAACATTCAGTGTTACTTGACTAAGGTCCGTACACTGGATTTTCCGGGAGAAAGCCTCTGATACTACTCGTTGGTACATTGATATCATTGTCTGATGATGCTATAGTATGTATATATTCTGGTAGATTGATATATTCTCATAACATTTAACGTTATCCTAATATATAATTACTCCAGGATATGTTTTAATTATAATCATTGCCTGGCAATGGTATTAATTACCGGGTGGTGGATTTATATTTTTCATGAAATCAGTTTGATTGCATGAACAGATATATAGGCAACTCGTCGGGGTAAAACCCCTATATATATATATATATATATATATATATATATATATATATATATATATATATATATATATATATATATATATATATATATATATATATCCCGTAGATTAAAGTTACAGGGATGAAAAGGTCGAAGTAACAGAAAATTTTTCGAAGGAAAAATAATATATATATATATATATATATATATATATATATATATATATATATATATATATATATATATATATATATATTTTTTTTTCTTACTCTTAACCTTCGAAAATTTTCTGTTACTTCCACCTTTTTCATCCCTGTAACTTTAATCTCTACGGGACTCCCTCGGGGATTCTCACCTTGTCGTGGCTTTGTTGATGAACCGAGGAGCTATGCCAGCCGTAATTTATTACTGGCAGGGTCACCCATCCCGGAAAGGTGCTGGGGAGACTTAACTAAGAAGAATCCACTCCGCCTGGCTGTCGTATCGTGGCTTAGGGCTTGCACGGAGTATAACGATGCCAGTTTTAGAGAGGTTTTTAACAGCCTCACCAAACTGCCAAACTTGTCGGCAACGATAGGCGGGGAGTCTCGGCTTAACCGCTCAGACTAAGTGCATGGAGAGTACAATAAAAACTCCCCCAAGCCAAGATGAAACAGCATACACCGATGGCTGCGTGGCTAGTGGGAGAACTAGTCGATAGTATGCGAACTCCGGATACCAGGCGCTCTCCGGTTTCAATTTTGCCTTACTGCGGTAATGCGGGCTCTGCCGCAGGTGACCGTTATTTCCCGCTACTCGTGGGAACAAAAGGAGTGACAAAAACAAAAACAAGGGCAGGTCCTGCTCCAAATGGACCAAATCCAAAAGGCGATGAAGAACCTATGGAACTGGAACAGGAAAAATGGGAGACATAGAAACCGAAAACGCCCTACTCAAAAGCAGTAAGAATATAAAATTTGCTTCTGTTCCAGAATTCATCACTAGAGATCTAGCAACAGCTCTAGTAGAGGTGCCAATGATAAGGGGTAAGAGGCACATCATCATGGCCTCAGCATACTTCCTAGGAGAAATATCCTCCCCACCAACAGGAGAGGTATAAAACTCGTAAGCTGGTGTCACAAGGAAAACAAACATTTGATCCAGAGCTGCGATGACAACGCTCACCACACCGTATGGGGCAGTATAGACGTCAATGAAAGAGGTAAATATCTTTTAGAATATATCTGTTCTAAAAACATAGACATTGTGAATAGGGGTAATAAACCAACTTTCATAAATGCGGTTAGGAAAGAGGTCCTGGATCTCACCCTCGCCTCGCCATTTATACTACAATCGATTAAGAAGTGGCGCGTCATCGACGAAATATCTATGTCGGACCACCAAATGATTGGTTTCAAAATTGACTCAGATAAGATGAGATAAGAAAAGTGGAATACAGAGCACCCAAAAGGGCGGACTGGGATCTCTTTGAAGAGAGGTTGAATTCTGAACTGGATGGTCTCGAATATAACATAACCACAGTAGAAGAACTGGAAAATGCTTCTACTCACCTAATCCAAGCACTAATATTAGCATTTGAGGAGAGCTGCTCAATGAGGAAAAAACACTTCTCAAGGGATACGCCTTGGTGGAACAAGGAGCTTGCTCAACTCAAAGCTAGAGCCAGAAAAGCGTTCAATAGAGCGAAAAGAACAGGTGAATGGGACGCCTACCGAGAAGCCCTAACTAAGTACAACAAGGCACTAAGGAAATCCAAACGGCAATTATGAATATCCTATTGCGAGGGGATCAATGATCTTGCCCCAGCTGCACGAATTCAGAAGGTTCTAGCCAAAGACCATTCGAATGCACTTGGTCTCACCAAGGGGCCTGGAGGAGAGTATTCTAAAGACTTCGGCGGAAGCTTGAGGGTACTTTTAAATACCTACTTCCCGGACTCGAAAATACTCCCCATCAACAACACCCAACAACAGGAGCTAGAACTGTATAGCTCCAGTAGGGAAAGCAGAAATCTATCGGGCCGAATATTCACCCTAGATAGGGTGAAGTGGGCCACCAAAAGCTTCAAACCCTACAAATCACCAGGGGCGGACGAAATCTATCCGGTCATGTTGCAAAGAGGCAACACATATACAGCCCCGTGTCTGAGAGCTATATACAAAGCCAGCTACTCACTGGGCTACATAACCCAGTCATGGAGGAAGGTCAAAGTATTATTTATACCGAAAATGGGCAAGAGGTCTCCAGATGAGCCTAAATCATATCGCCCAATAAGCTTTACCTCCTTTCTCCTAAAATCAATGGAGAATATTCTCGACAACCATATGAGAAGTCTCATAAAACTTCATAAAAAACAATTTGCCTACCAACCGGGCAAGTCCACAATTGATGCCCTACACGATCTAGTCAAAGAAGTGGAAGGAGCACTAGAGGCTAAAGAAATAGCCTCAGTTCTATTTGGAAACATTGAAGGAGCCTTTGATAGTAACTCCTATACATCCATTAGCGATGGTGAAAACAATAAGGGTGTCAAAACACCCACCATCAAATGGATTAAAGAAATGCTCAAAGGCCGCATCATAACGGCCACTTTTGGAGACACCGAAATATCGGTGTCAGCAGTGAAAGGATGCCCTCAAGGAGGTGTCCTATCGCCGCTACTATGGTGAGTAGTTGTTGATGGCCTCTCAGAAAGACTGAACAACGCTGGCTTCAACGCACAAGGCTATGCTGGTGATCTAGTTATCATCATTAGGGGAAAGCATGATGGAATCTTATCGAACCTGATGCAAAAAGCCCTCAACATCTTGAATGAATGGTGTGCTGAAGAGGGACTCAGCATCCATCCAGACAAAACCATTCTAATTCCATTCACAAGACGTAGAAAGTTGAAGTTAAAGCCCCCCTTTCTGAATGGACATACTCTGAAATTTTCGGAACAGGCTAAGTATCTAGGGTTAACCCTAGATCAGAGACTCAACTGGAATTTACACATTGACAAAACTATTTCCAAGGCTACATCGTGCCTATGAGCATGCCGTAGACTGTTCGGAAAGACCTGGAGGCTACAGCCAAAAATAACCTACTGGCTATACACAGCGGTTATGAGACCCATTGTCACATATGCATCGTTAGTATGGTGGACGTAAACATCAGAAATAACTACGCAAAACAGGCTGCAAAAACTGCAGTGGCTTGCGTGCTTGGGCATAACAGGTGCTATGAGGAGCACCCCGACTATTGCCCTGGAGGTAATCCTAAATCTCCCTCCTCTTCATATAAAATTGAAAAAGGAGGCGTTGATGGCGGCATTACGGCTCCAAGACACAAAAAAACTATTACCTGGTGATCTGAAGGGACACCTGGGGATTCTGGGTTACATAGCGCCAGAAAGCTTATCACAACCATCGAATATAATGCCGCTTAAGTTTGATTTTCACACACCCTTCGAAGTGTTCATAGAAGACCGCACCATCGTAAAGGAAAAAATAAATCAATCAGACCAAAAATCCTCCATTTAGTACTCGGACGGATCAAAAACGATTGATGGAGCAGGAGCAGGCATATATGGACCCAAGTACTCTTCATCAGTGCCTCTGGGCTCTACTCCCACAATCATGCAAGCAGAAACACTTGCTGTAAACCTTTGCTGCCAGTAGGGACTATGGCAAAGGGGCAAAGATTCACATTTTAACGGACAGTCAAGCAGTAATTAAAGCTCTCAACTCTTACAGTTATCGGAGCATCTCTGTCTGGGAATGCCGTCAATCCTTGAAGCAACTTGCTGAGGGGAACAAACTTTTCCTGTGGTGGGTGCCTGGCCACGAAGGCATACAAGGAAATGAAGCCGCTGACGAACTGGCCAAATCAGCTTCTGGAATCCCACCCACCGGACCTGAACCTTTCTGAGGTCTAAGTAAGCCGCACAGACGACAGGAACTGGAACCATGGGAAGAATCTAGCAAAAAAAAATACTGGAGGAAAACTCCAGGCCAAAGGCAAGCGAAAAAGTTCATTGACTATTCGCCAAAGAAGACAAAACAGCTTCTCGATCTCTCTAGGGACGAGTTGAGGATCATAACAGGCCTCCTTACTGGACACTGCCCACTGAGATAACATCTCAATAAAATGGGCAAATCGGAAACAGCAACATGCAGAATGTGTAAAGAGGGCGATGAAACTGCCGAACATATTCTTTGCAGTTGCATCGCAACTGTCCGTCAAAGATATATACACTTCGGTAGCGACAAACTAGAGCCGCACGAAGTAAAAGCGAAAGCTCCCAGGGAGATTCTTAATTGTGAAAGGAATCTAGACCTACAGGAAATGAATAAGAAAGGTTACGAACAAAGATCACTTTGGTCGCAGTTCGGAAAGACTTGCAAAGCCAATCGACCCTCCTGATTCTGAATAGGGTTGTATTGCGATACCTCATTTTGAAGATCTATTGTCGCTTCAAAATTTTCATCGTTAACGAAATGGCAGCTAATAAAGTGGAAGACTACTTACTTTTGTGCTTAGTTTATTAAGTGCTGAAAATGGTCACCATTCACTTCCATGCAGTGAAATAAATTCTGCTCAAATAGTTCATGTACATTACTCAACATTTCTGGTTCAGTTTCAATTTACTACAATTTTATAATCGCTTTGGCACAGTTTCAACGCTCCTGAAAATTCATGATAGACTAAAGAGAGACTAAGGTAAATCAAACACATGATCTGTCCACTTTTCCGAACAAAAAAGCAGCAAATAAATAAAAACATTGCATAGCTCGAGAAATATCAACATAAGCTAGCCATACACCATCGTTCTTGACTGCATGAAAGTGAATGGTGCCCATTTTCAGCACTCAACAAACTGATCAAAAGTAAATAGTTTTTCAATCTTTTAGCTGCCATTTTGCTAACGATAAAAATTTTGAAGGAAAATTTAGGGTCAGATAGTACTCAATAAGATCTTCAAAATGAGATATCGCAACACCCTTATCCTTATTCAAAATCTTAAATTTCGGGAAATATATGGCACATATACGAAGCCGATTGAGATGGCGTATAGCCGATCACTTAGGAAAAAACATATAATCACCATACATTTCCATAAATAAGGACCCACACTAAGATGATAAAAAATAGCTTGTATCTCCTGTTTTCTCATGATTCTCACAAAATTGTTTTAAATTATTGAAACAGATTGTCAGTACTAAAAACAGCGCCACACGGCACAACAATGTGCATCTCTGAGCAAAATGATAAATGAGCAGACCTAAACAAAGGGTGGTCTGATGAACGCTACAAGGCAAGATATATACTCAAAAATACCTAAACGATAAGATACAAGTAGCAGATCTAAACTAAGAGTGCTACACTACGTGAAAACGTCCAACCGAGTGGGCAAAATTCGAAAACCAATAATGAAACTGTGAATCAATCAAATTTTACCTTGCGGTAATAAAGAAGTTGATAATCCAGAGAAAACCATGAAACGACAGCATGCAGTATTGGTTACCGTAGCAAAGCCCTAGAGCTAATGAAGTCCTAGTTAATTTTTTATTGGAAGTTCCATTACCCCATATGTCCACACATGCATCCATCCACAAACATCCTTCTTCCTACTTTCTCATTCAGGGGATCCTTCACACAACACATCTCATTTAATTCCTTACTGAAGCTCAAACACGAAATACAAAGACTGGGATATAGTCCATCGCCCTGAAAACAGTGAATAATAACACCTGTGTGGAAGTCTGGTACAAACACATCCTTCTCTCAGAAGAGGAAAAGCGAGAGCTCCAGTTTTAAATAACCCACTCGACGATACTATCCATTTCACGATACCCTTTCAAGAAGATAAAATACATGTGTTCTTAATATACATTCACCCACTGTCACGGATATAAGAATCCTCTCCACTAAAGCCACCCTTTATAAATATTCTTTATAATGGGCAACATCAACAATCAAAAGAAAAACAACTTTCAAATTTTTACGTAACTCAAGATCCGTTCAAATTAAAATCCCACTCACTTTTATCATGGCCAATAACACTGACTCCACCCCAGACATGATAATCTGCTTTCAAAACATCACCAAGTACTTTGATCTTGCCTCAGACCATCTAGCCATCAAATTGAAATTCGTTCTGAATTTATACCTTCGGGAATTTAATATCCTATCAAGTATACCTACAACAAATGTAACATGGAAAATGTCAATGAAATTTTATTGGAATTCGCAATCAACACACACAGATATAAACAGAGACTCTTCAATTCGCACATCCTACCCAAGTCAACAACTTCCAGCCTTCATTCTATCCCATAATGAGTAACATTTCCATGAACGTCTGAATGTATAATGTTCTTATCAAAAGGAGAATCTATTGGAGTGAAATCCTTCGAAGAGGAATACTTTGTTCGAGTGGCTCAAAAACCAGCAACAATTCATTGAACGGCAAAAGTGCTTCGATATTCTGGGGAAAGGCCAAAATACAAATACACCTGATCACGACATAACAAAGAACATTCTCAAAAATGTACGAATACTGTTTGACCAATCGTTACTTTCCGCAGAATGGAAACTGGGAACTTTATCACTATATAGAGAGACCATGACCACTCATAACTGAATAAATACAGGCGAATTACTACCTAATCTAATCTAAGGAGAAATTTCGAAAAATAATTCTGAAAAAATTAAGAGAAGCAATTAGACATAAGATACCTCAATATCATTTTGGATTCAGACAAAATCCCTACGCTACATCCGTTAATTATTTTATAAAATAACATCCAAATAAGTAAATTGAATGGTAAAAGAAGTGCGGCCTCTTCATGGATATAAGTAAGGCATTTGTCAGTGTTTGGATTAGTGATTTGATCTATAAATTATTTCGCCTTGGCTAGCCGGGTGATGTCACAGATGTTATCGTCAGCATGCTGACAAATAAGAAGTTCCAAGTTAAAAAACGAACCAGCAGTCTTCATCACTTACTCCAGAATACTCCTCTCTCTCCTTCCCTTTATAATTTCTATTCTTTTCCACAAACACCTTCTGATTTCCTCTTCAATAAGGACAGCAATTTATTGTAGCTTTCAATATTGATTCCATGAAACACATTCACCGTAATTCGGATCATGGAATAGTGTGACCAGAGTGTCGAAGATTCAAACTACAATAATAACTTCATGAAATGAATAAACATAACTGATTCTGAGAACGATTTTATTGTGTTTGAGGCTCTTCAATCCATGAAAGATTTGTAACAATTTTGGTACAGCAGTCGCGATTTTTCCTTATCGGTTCTGTATACGGCAGAGAGATATTTTCCATGTGTAATGAGGGTATATTTAAACGAATATTTATCGATATAAAAGAGTTTACTTACGCTTATTTGAGTTAATTCAACAGAATATCAATTTTGAGTCATATAAGAATAAAAAATATGAAAACAATACATTCCAATTCACAAAATATTGGAAATATATGTTATTCATTCCACTCATAAAATTATGTAAACAAATAGTCATCCATCTTTTAGTTAACATAGAATTTTGTTATGAATTGATTGGTATATCGATAATTTATCAGGGTTATCAGAACGTAAAATTTATCCAAAATAACATTGTGCATTGTTAGAAGAAGCAGATTTATAAGTAAATACTCCAACCTGTGGTTTTGGGTAATAGTTTCGAACTGTTAGGATACTCTGACTTCAATAAAAAATTCATCACTCACTAATGCTGAGTATAAATCTCTGAAGCTAACCTGACAACCTTTTTCTATAGCAGAGCACAACCTAACTTAATCATAATGAAACACAACTAACCCAACCTACGTAACTCAACTTGAACAGTTCAATCTAACCTTTTTCCGCCCAAGAAGAAGGGAAATCTCTACCAGACCACCACTGGGAGGGCAATGCAATGCCCGATCTCATCTACGATGCATTCGCCTTCTGATGTCCTCGGTACTTTATTCCCCTCCTTTACATCACGTTGGTTATCACACTGAAACCCTCCGCTCATCCATTCAGCATTTCGGAGACAGTTTCGTGGCACTCCCTGACACCACCAAAGATGTCTTTCAGCTTTCTTTTTCCAGTGATATATCTACTGCAGGTTGACACCATGTGTTGCACGCTATCCAACACGCCACACGTCCCGTACCCATCGTCTCCGATTTTGCCGATTCTTAGGTGAAATACTTCAAATAAATGACCCGTGCTCAAACAGGAACTGCGTGAACCAGAATACCTGTGCCATATCCGCACATCCGAAATAAGCCTCCTAATCCACGCCGCTCTCTTATGCTCATACCATATTTCCTGCCACCTGTTAAGTATCTTCTTCCTTAACTGCCTTTTGAACTCTGGCTGGTGCCAGACAAAAGTCTTCACCTTCATCTCACCTGCTGCCAACTCGATCTATTTCCTGAGGGACAGAACCTTGTCCATTACTATCCCTATGTAATTTATCCCGTTTTTCGTTGCCCCCACAGTGTTATCCACGGTTCGCCAGCTGACCTCGGTTCCTTCAATAATCCTACCTCGGACTTTTGAACCGCAATCTCCTGCCTGTTATTACTCATGAGCCCTTTTATCAGGTCTGCGGACCTGTAAATCTTGCTTTGGATACCTCCTTACCAAACCTACCTGACCTAACCTAATATAACAAATCTAACCTAATCTACTAACCTAATCATATTGTACAGCAAAGCGCAACTCATCTTCTATTGCTTTGTAAATTCGATGATTCATTAGTTATTGTGAAAAGAAATCAAAATACCTACTCAAAAAATTAGATACAATAATTTTCGAAATTCAATATTCCACTAAGAATTCTCTGAAATCTTGAACACTTATTAAAATCTGGCACTTGCGTAACTCTGTGACTCCGATCTACGTATCGATTAATAACGAAGATCACCGTTCTATGTTCTATGAAATGTTGAAGATGGATGCCAGATTATTTATATAATTTTAGGAGCGAAAAATAAACACGTATCAACATTACGTTGTGAATGGAAAAATATAATTTTTCGATAATAGTTTAAGTCATACATTATTAGAAATTAAATCTTTTAAAGAATTGCTTCAAACAACCGTGAGTATGCCATTTTTTAATGCACATAAATGCTAGTCAAAAAGTAACTAAACTAAAGGAAAATTATTTTCGTATTCAGGAAACTTGTCTACATATATTTTACTATAAATTGTTCACTGTCTCGTTCTGCCATCTACGGAACTCTACCCGATTTTTCTAATAATAAGCTTGAAGAAAAACCTGTGCAGCTTCGTTAACAACCAGTGGAGTCAAATTCCTTTCACTTTCGCTATTACAGTCCATTTTCATAGTGTAAACTCAAAAATATTGTTTGTATTCAAAGCAATGATCTGTTTCGAAAGTATTATAATTATGAGAGAAGCGGATCATAGAATAGTATTGAACTTTCTCCAAATAATTATTGGGTTCATCGATCAACCTCTCGTAAGGTATGAATTCTATGCTCAACCCGTGTATAATGGGAATGGGCCGTGTATAATGAGTTCAGTATACACATGTATGGATAATGAGTGACATTTCCCTTGAACGTCAGAGTGTATAATGTTCTTAGTATTGGACGAATGGGATAAATGCAATGAACAAAAATCTTGCCAAGCATTCTCCTATTATTTTAGAAATCTCAAAGTCCATTGGAACCCAATCATAGTAAATCTCATATTGAAATAGTTTCTAACTTGAAATGGTTAATGAACGCAGGCAGTTACTCCCCTCGAAATATATACCTACAAGAAAAACTTGATTTGTTTCCCCTTTTTCCAATAATAGTGAAAAAGCCCAAATATTCAAGGTGGATAGCTCGAGTTAAAAATTATTTTCGATAAAGATTCATAACATCGTTGTGAAGAAACTTGGAAGAGCTTTGTGGTGTTAAGCGCCACCTCTTAGGGAGTTGCTCGTTAAAGCTTCAAATATGATGAAGCGCCCTCTCTTAGGGAGTTACTCGTTACAACTTCGAATGTAAGTGAAAAGATGTCCCTCCAACAATATCATTCGAAGTGTTTCGGACAATTTCTCTATTCACTACGGGAAAAGAATATGTGGCTCGTTTGAGATGGAACATCCTGTATGTGGCTATGAGAGTGTACCTGTTTACTTCTTATTTTAACATTATTATGTGGTATGTGAATCTATGTCATCGCTTATGTTAGGACGATTTAGAATCGAATGAAGATTGCTGTGTGGTAGAAACATGATTTGTTGATTCTCGCTGGTATATTGGTACTACGAAACGAAAATATTTTGCCACTAAAACAATTTTCGGTACCTGCAACACAAGGATATAGTTGAAATATGCTATCTACCTTTGAGTTAAAAACGTAACAAAAGTGTCCGAGTTATTCACTTATTCTCGAGAAACGTTCGAAAAACATATCATTTTTCACTTTCAACAGTTTAGAAGTTCAGTAATATACTAGTTCACTCGTTGAACTTGTATTTATATATCCAACGTATTAAATACTTAACGCCTAATATATATAATATATAATAAACACCTAATATACTGAACGCCCTTTCATATCCAACCGTATACTGGAGGCCTCATTATATCCGCTGCCATGTATACTGATTGATCTTTATGTTATATTGAACCCTCCACATATTTTCCTCTTACATTGTTATGTGGGATCAGCTTCCAGTATTGTATTATGGATTCCAGTTCATTTATCATATAAATTCCAAGACGATTCAGTCTTCCAATTAAAAAAAAACATTAAATTTTAACATCCCAACTTTCTCTAATTGAATTGACAAAGGACGAAAATAAAATGGTTTCTGTTTCTTTATATTCAAAATTCAAATGATTCCATCTTAATTCAGGCAAAGAAAGTCAATTATCGAGAACGCAAATAATAACTCAGAACAACGCCTATTAATTTTCGAGCATGAGAAAAGGTTTGTTTGTTTGTTATTCCTTTAACGCGCTCTATTTCCGTCATCCGGCCAATGACACGCCGGGGAATTCTGTCACCTCACTAACCCAGGAATTTTGCCGAACCCCTCTCGTGTCAAGGGAAGAGATCTTCAGTGTCCAACACATCCTAGTTAGACAGGACCGACCGCTTTACATCTCCTCCGGAAGATGGATACTCAAGCGATTTCCAGAATTCGAAAAATCGCA
Organism: Cryptolaemus montrouzieri; assembly: GCA_013387265.2. Taxonomy (NCBI): domain Eukaryota; kingdom Metazoa; phylum Arthropoda; class Insecta; order Coleoptera; family Coccinellidae; genus Cryptolaemus; species Cryptolaemus montrouzieri. The sequence continues at coordinate 13,082 of JABFTP020000152.1, read as the reverse complement.
CCGACTTTGTGGGGATTGAACCCAGGTAAGTCTGCGCATTATATCCTCTACGCCACCGAGCCAGCTATGAGAAAAGGTGTTAGAGGGTGTCAGAAAAACATTCTGTCAGTTGTCAGCAGCCAAATCGATGAAATAGTAGTACAAACTAGTGAGCCCATAAAGATCGCTTTTTACATCTAAATAACCGATATATTGAACGCCTAATATACTGAACGCCTTATTATATTCACTTCATTGTTCATATTTTTACTCAATAGTTCTTTTTGTTACAAGAAAATCTCTCATATGTCACCTCAGTCATCCTCAGGGTAACGCAGCTTCCAGTATTGCTTTATGGATACTGACTCATCAACCACACAGATTTCAACACTATTCACTTCTATCCCAATTCAAAGGATACATTCAATTGAGCTAGCATAAGATGAAACTGAAAACATTTCAACATTGATTCGAAAAATAAATTGTTCAATCACTAATCATATATATATATATATATATATATATATATATATATATATATATATATATATATATATATATATATATATATATATATATATATGCTTCAACGAAAACTAAACAGAGGCTATATCTACTTTCAATTCTGATCAAAACGCATAAACAGGTAAACTTTTGTTTCAGGAGGGGATCTTTTGGGGTACAAAACTTGTTTGAAATATCAACCCCTAAGCGGTGGTTGAAATCCTTGAACATTTTGAATAATGGAAGATGGGTCGAGTGATGACTCAAAAGAAAGGTGGTATCTTTGTCTACCTTGCCTTGCACGAATTTCCATTTTTATTGAAAACTGTAAAAGATACAGGGTGAGCAACTGAAAGATAGGGAAGACTATTTCCCTGAGACTATTCAAGTTTCAGTGAAGTAAAATGGAACAGATCCATGCTGATCAATGGCAGTCATCATCAAGTACCATCCTCATTTCGAATTTCAACCCCTAGGGCAGGGGTGACCACGCTTGAAAATTTGGAAGAGGGTAGATGGGTCGAGTGATACCTCAAAAGGAAGGTATTATCTTTGTATGCATCCCCGTGAACCAATTTTCATTTTTGATTGAAAACTGTAGAAGATACAGAGTGAGCTACTGAAAAATAGAGGAGACTATCTATCGCCCTGAGTTATTCAAGTATTAGTTCAAAAAAATGGAACAGTTGAAATTTGAAATGTGAATGGTGTTTCGGAAGATGACAGACTGGACATCTGGAATGAATCTGTTCCATTTTTTGCACTAATACTTGAATAGCTCAGGGATGATAGATATTCTCCTCTATTTTCAGTAGCTCACTCTCTATCTAGGGGTTGAATTTCGAAATGAGAATGGTACTTGATGATGACTGCCATTGATCAGCATGGATCTGTTCCATTTTACTTCACTGAAACTTGAATAGTTTCAGGGAATATCTTGTAGATATAGCCTCTGTTTAGTTTTCTTTGAAGCACCTATATATATATATATATATATATATATATATATATATATATATATATATATATATATATATATATATATATATATATATATATATATATATACTTCAGAAAGATCAATATATGCAGATCTATAGTTTCGCATTTTTAATTTTACTCAATAGTTCTGATTCGTATTAGATCAGATAAGAATCTAATAAGATTCATGAATTATAATAAACAACAAATATGAGCTTGAAACAGCAAGATGGAAGAATTACTTCTCAAGTATATTAATGAAATAGAAAGTAAAAGTTCTCTCAAATTGAAATTTCTTGGTATACCCAAAAGACAAAAGCGAGAAATAAGTAATCATATAAACGAACACTACTGAATACATAGAAATTTCACCTTATGTGTGCTTGTGGAAAGCAAAAATGAGGTATACAGATTTATCAATTACATTATGGACCTCGTTTACAAAACAATGATGTTATCTGTATATTAGTTTCAGTGAAACTGTTTCTTGTAACTGTTAATTTCCTAGATCCTTAACTGTCGAGTTGGCAGTTGGTTTCGAGCAGTCAGCTTCTTATAAAGTTGCTCTCTAATAATTGAAATTTCTATTATTCAATTTTACTTTTCTTCAATTCATTTTCTTGTGAAACTTTAGAATATACTATGAAATGAAAATGAAAGGATGGTATAGCATTAAAACAACTTCATATTTCCATATTACGTGATTAACATACTCATTTTACACAATTATATCAAATACCAATAGTACAACTACCTATTACAAAAATTGTCAAATTGCATAGCATTCTCCATGTAGTAGTTGAATTTTTTCCAAAATATGATTCACATAAGCAACAGCATGTTTCCTGTGACTTTCATAAATCTTTGATTCAAAGTTGTGGTTTTACAAAACAAAACTTCATGTATGCAACTTCTACATATTTAAACATCATGTTTCCCACCATCAGACACCTATAACAGAGAAACTCTCAACTTCAAATCAATGAGGAATTCCTGTCATTCATTCAACAACCTTGATAAAATTTCCTGAGAAACAGTATCTATGAGTTATGAAAAGAAGGAACTCACAATAATTACCTCTTGTGCAAATTTGGGATCTTATTTTCTTTGGTTCAAACTTGAACATTGTCGAATACATTGAATCTCATTAACTTTTACATTTGGATAATTGTAGAATAGAAATGTACTTCCTCTTGAATTAACTGAAACGAAAATTCAACTTGAAATGACACGGTCATATTGACATCCAGCTTCAAATATTTCAATACAGATATAGCTTTTAGTAGATAGCTTTCAATATTTATATGATACATACTCTAAATGACCTTACGAAAACATTACCGAGTTCCTTCCAGAAAAAATATTATTATACAGAAGAGCTCAATACCCATTAATAGGAACTCAAAGGATATCCTATCATTTGTAAGATCCTCCAATTGATTCGCTAAAAAGTCCTAGTAATTACAGAACATTTTTCTGACCATAGAGGTTAAAATAACCATAAAAGAAAAATGAAATATGTAAATTCTGAGTACATTTCTTGAGCATGCCTAAAAAATATATATTAAAATACATAAATAAACCTCAAATTACATTCTTTTACCTTTCAAACATTATTGTAAGTCTCCTTAACTCCTTTTTATTATAACATTTCGTTTGATCATATTGTTCAGATTAGAATAACCACAAAATATTGAATTTATGGATTTTGAAAGTATGTAATTTCTTCCTTGAACAAAATATACATTAACATGGATAAAATGAACATCAAACTACGATCACTTACCTCTAAAAGTTTATTTCAAGTTTCGTCAAACTTTTCATTTAAATAAAAATCGAAATCACTTATTTCGACAGATCGAATATAAGACTAATTGAAATAAGGTTAGATTCGAATGACACTCAGAAGAGAGAGAGCACTATATTCTAGATGTTGTTAGTACCGAAATTATGTTGGTGAAAATTTAAGTTACTAACTATTACCATCTCACTATTTTCGTTCAGAAGAGAGATAGCATTATATTTTACACGTTCACTTCCAACATTGAATAGCGATATAAGGGGCAGAAGGAGCGGTGACTGGCTCCGCTTTCATGTTTCCAGTCTTTTTCTCGAAAATATAGGTCTCAAAACCGTCCTCATTCGAAAATCAAGTCTTACAGTAACGATTTCTCTTCGCGGACCCGATCTTGACATATGTAGGAATAGTTCGAAGGTCAAATTCTTTCTCCCGATGACCCTGTTTAAGTAGGATGGTTGAAAAAAAACCAGTATTTTGACAGCTCGAGGTTCGTTAATTTCACGAATTTCTGACCGTCGGAGATTTTCGAAATGCGGAAAGTAGAGCGAAAATTTGCGAAAGTCGGCCGATAGCCCTTCGTTCGATGAAAGATTTTTCCGTTTTCCCGTGGTGTTATGAGAATCTAACTATTGCGGCGCAAAATGCGAAACTCCAGGCTTTTTCGTTGTCCAGGTTTCGTAGCGATCGAAGGCGATAGAAATATTTTGTAGAGCTACAAAGTCCATAGAAATTATCCCTCCATCCCGGAGATTTCGGAGACGTATTTTATTTTTGCTTTTTCGGAACTTTTTCCGGAAATTTTCGCCCGATCGACCTCTCTGATAGCCCTCCGAAAGATCCCAGTTATCGATTTCGAAGAAGTCTCGCCGTTTCGACGTTCCGTTCGCCCGGGGCGACGTTTCGGCTAAATTGTTCGAAAATTATCGCGCCTCCGTCGTTCGAGCTAGGGACCTACGGACCCCGCTTTTCGCGCCGTCCTTTCTTCCCGCCTGGTTCAAACTCCAACCGTCCCTCCACTTTCCTCGAAATAAGCCTTACTGCTTTAGTATTATATGGATAACCGAGAAGGGAAAGATTAATACCAAATTCGAGTTGGGCGATATCAAAGCAGGAGTTTCAATCTTTTTGATTTTCCCCGGTACTCAACTGTCCTGATGCAATTAATTGCCTCGAATTACTCCATAACACTAGGTCTTCTCAAAATAAATCGTCGAGATTCCAGCATTTTGCAGAACTTAGTTCATTCCATTTTCAATTGTCTATGTATACTCGATTCATACTAATTGAAACTGAGCGAACTGAACACGGTCACATCATTCTGTACTTCAATTTTTCTTGACAGTTGTATCAGCTGCTTCATAAAATTTCAAATTTTTTGATTGCGCCTGGTACTGACATTCTTTCTTCTTTCAGAACTGATAGTTTATAGAAAATCTTCAAATTTTTGACGTGACAACGTTTTATAATTCAATGGAGCCGGCTGCACGCACAGAAAAAATGACTCATGCGGCGTTACCTCACACAATTGGCCTCCGCGTTCGGAAGCGTTCGTTATCTGTCTCCCTCTTACTTGAGTGAGCGATGCGTCCGCGTGGACAGCTGCTATAAAATAATACATTTACATGTTTTCGTCAAGTATGAAGTGCAGTGAAATGTGAATGTGGTGTCAATTGTTTATAGCGACGATAATTGCGGCGATAAAAGTAATGATTCTTTCGATATTAAATATAGGTTCAATGATATATTGTCGAATATTCGAGCTTTTATCTTTGAAATAAATAGCATCGGTCCGCTAGTGCAGCGATTGTAGGTTATTCTATGATTGACAAAACTATAACAATAAGTTAACAACTATTTCACGATGGGTAAAAAATCAATTGCTTTACTATTCGCTCGAAATAACTATCCAGCGTAGCTATGATTACAAAAATTAAAACATAAATATAAATATTCCACATATCATAACAACGTGTCTGTAATAACTGGTTGGACTTACCAGCCGTCAAAGGGAACAATTTTCTCCTATATCAAACACATTGACGCGGGTTTTCTGAAAGATCCAAGTTACAAAAATTTAAATGATGTTTCCAAAATTTAAATTTAAGATTTATGAACAATAATTCAATCACAGTTTATTCTTATAATAAATTATTCAAATTCATTACTCTTTTACAACAAATTACAATTAAATTTGCAAAACAATTAAATAACTAATTGAACAACTTCTTTTATTCAGTTTACTTACTGAAAGAAATAATGTTAATACAAGATTTATTATAATAAAATAATGAAATCAAAATTTAAATTTTAACAGTCGAGTTGAAATTTGAATAATAATTTCCGTTCAAGTATTTTGTAAATTTGGAAAGATTTTCTGAACGAAGAATTTTATGAAAATATTTTCTTAATTGTTTCGAACGACGATTCATTCTGCAGAACCGTTCACAATCGCACCATGGAAAAACAACCTGACGAACCAGAGGATTTCACGAATGAGCCAATACCTTCGATGAGTGGACCTATGAAGGTTCAAGATGCTGTAGCATCTACTTCAGCATCGCCATTCGAGCAACCAATAAAAGCTGCTTTAAAATCGAAAGCAGGAAAACAACTTGAGTACAGACAGCGTATAACAGAATCTAGAACGCCTGCACGAAACACTCCCTTTCATTTCCTACTTTTCCTATCATCGTCCTATTCTCAACAGAATAACACAAATTGTAAGAAGTTAAATATCACATATGTTTAAACGTTATAAATAAAAGTTGTAGAACAATTGCTCAAAGCACATTCATACTTGTAAAAACTATGTACATTGTAGAAAAAATAAATAAAATTGACATTATATTTATGCGTACAAATAAATGTAAGTGGATCAATTCAATTAAATTTTTTTTTGAAAAATGCAACCATTCCATCAGTATTTTCTTATGACGTTGTCATGTTCAACTATCGTCAGTAAACCGACTTTACCGACAACTGATTTCTTTTTTCAGAATTTGTGGATTAACCCTATCCTATTAATGTTTGAAAACTCAATAACATTCAGATCTGAATTTGAATTTGAAGATATTTAAGAAAGAAAATGGAGATTTTAATCAAAATATTGCAATAGTAGGTATTACATTTTATACTACTTGAACTTAATCTCAGTCCCTAGCATTCTCTTATTATATGGGTCCTACCCCGCACAAGACACTTTTCGTTATGTGAGAAAGAATATTCAAATTCTATTTTACTCATCCTCAAATTCATGTTCTTGTGAAATTCACAACTATTTATAACATATCAACATTGATATTTGAAGGGATGATGTAATCTAATTTTCAATATAAATGTCTCAGTATAACTTAACGTTTCCATAACTGTCAATGTGGAAACAAATATCAAGCAGTCAGTTCTCTTGAAATACGTAGGTCACAATTGTAAACTAAGGAAACTGAAATATTCAGAGAAGCATACAATTATACCCTTGAAGCATGAAATTCAATTTTTTTTCAATTCTCCCTGTATTATTCTGAATTGATGTTGATAGCTATTACACAAAGAACACTGTCAAAATATTTGAATATAATATAACTTGACAGTAAAATCAGACTGATATAGAGTTTCCTACTTGTTTATGAAAACTGAGAAAATAAAACAAAATACGCTCCTTCACTTTCATGAAGCTTACCTGTCCTGTGTGTATGTGTCTCGATTATTCGAAGAAAGACATATTAAACTATATTTTGTCTTTCGATTAAGAATGTCTTTATTTGGGAATTCCAAACACCATGAGCTCCATCAAACATAAATTTCCCATTTACATTTGAATTTGAATAGTTTAAGAATATAATACATCTTGGGTGAATATTTATTTCGAAATATTTTGTGCATTCTTGGTCCTGACTATCTTGTTTTATATGAAGTCAGAAACAATAACAGACATTTACATCCAAAACAGGAAAAATTTAGCTGAAGATGATAAGAAATTAAACTATGTATTATACTATCACAAAAGATTTATTGAAAGTCAGGATTGCAATCTTCAGCTGACGACAAGTACTGAACTAAAGTTGAAAAACCATCTATTTTTTTAGAAACGCCATTGTCTTTGTCATGTTTATGAGTTATCCAGCACAAATAATTAGTTACATGATTTGTTGATTTTCGCTAGTATATTGGTACTACGAAACGAAAATATTTTGCTACTAAACCAATTTTCGTTACCTGCAACACAAGGATATATTAGAAATATGCTATCTAGCTTTGAGTTAAAAACGTAACAAAAGTTATTCTCGAGAAACGTTCGAAAAACATATCATTAAAGTTGAAAATATATAAATGCATAAACCGGTAGATACAAAATTAATGAGGATGTAAACAAGAAGTGATGAACGAATTATGATAACAGGTATTATTCAAAGATTTCAAATAAAGGCGAATAAGCTGGACTTACTGGTCAAGAGACCGAAATTGCAATCCTGATTTTCAATAAAATCTTTTGTGATAGTATAATACATAGTTTAATTTCTTATTATTATCATGATCAACTATCACGTAGTGACTATTTAAAATTTAGCTAGTTGGAAATTATTTAAATACCCTTGTATTATGAATGAATTTTTGATCTTATAAAAGTTATAACAACAGCTAGATAATGAATAATACATGACATGTTTTGAATAATTTTTCAATATTCATATCATAACAAATGTCTGAGTAATTATCCATTCAATAGAAATATTTATAGCCTATTACCAGTCAATAGCGTCCTGAAGATAATTCCATTATTTATTTTAATTTTATTAATTTCAGAAATAATATGCAATATTATTTATTTTAATTTTATTCATTTCAGAAATAATATTACACATTCATTTCTTAAACAGGTAGAATTAAGCCTAGTTTTAAATCAATTCACTACCCTCGAACTTTGCTAAATTTATTATCATGAATTTTTGTATCTCTCAACAGTTATAGCAACATATTATAATAGTTACAAACCATGTTGTGAATAATTTTGATACATGCTTCCAATTTCTAATAGGAAAAATATCGAAAAATATATCAACGGAGGATTTCGCGGATAATTCGATCTAGAAATACGTTTTGGAACTGCTCGAGAGCGACTATTTCGCAGTGCGAAAGTAGGTTCTGTCACGGTGCTCTAAATGGCCTGGGAAAAGTTGCCGTTTTTGTTTTTTTCGGCGGTAGCTCGAAAAGGACCAATTTTGGACGCGGATTTTTACTGATCGGTTAGGAATATCGAAATGAGACTACACTATAGGAACACAAGAATTCTCTGTGAGAGTTTCACTTTCACGCGGCTCGATATTCGGTCGTTTAGGCTAACAACCCCCTCACCCCCTGATATTCCGGTTCATCTTTCGAGGGCAAAATGTAGTTTCTTCGAAATTCTCTCGCGTTATTTCGAAATTTTCGATCGGGTAAAAAGCGTAATCCTAGTTCGAAAGGATCTAAATTTTTTCAGGCGTAATTTTCTCCCAATTCTACCTGGTGCGGCCCCGGCGCGTTTTCTTGGTCTTTTTTCGAGGGTCCCTAGTCCGCCCCCGAATGGCGTTCAGACGCGAACGGGACGTCGTCGGACGGAGCAAGCCCCAATCTCTACGACAAAATTGTCCTCTATTTGAAATAAAAATTCTCGGTTTAAAAAATTGCCTTCAAATATTCTTCGATTTCTTCCATTTGTCTACGCCAGAGGTGCTCAAACTTGAACTACTGGCGATCTACCTCAATATTTTTAGACTCCTTACGATCGACTCTGAGAGCCTGTAAGTATGTGTGATGCAGGGTTGTCGTACATACGATACACCCTACCTACCTGGTAGGGTGTACCGTAGCATGTATAGATATAAGTTTTCCGCACAATATACATTATTTCAGTCAAGGTTTGGGTTATGTTCTTCTCTATAATATCAATGAAAAACGTCATATATAATTTCGCCACGGGTCTTATCCTTCAGAGGAATGATTGTCGAAAATTCTTCCTTAGCCAACATGTCTTTGAATACCATCCGAATAAAAATACACAGCTGGGCAGTGTCTGTCATATCGGTGGATTCGTCGAACTGTAAAGAAAAGTATGTTCATTTCATGATATGTTTCAGTTTATCTGCCCTGTCCTGACTCATGGTTTCAACATGCCTTGTGACAGTCGGGCGAAATAACTGAAGTTATCTAATAGCAGACCTGATTTCTCTTTTACTTTTAAAATCTCCGAATAAAGTCTCACCCGCTTCAATTAATGCTTCCTTCAAAACCGATCCATCTTCGTATGGTTTTGTGTCTCGCCAATATATGAGATATTTTAAATGACGCGATCGTAGCAGCTTTTGATTGTTTGGCTGGTCTTGTGAACATGGTTTGCTCTTTTTCAAACAAGTTATCACATCACGTACTTTTCATTCTCTTTATTCACTCTGTGGCGGAAATTCCTGTTCATAGTTATTATGAACCGTTCTATGATACCTCTCTAAGTTACCACGCTTAGACATTGCAACTGACGCACGACAAATAAGACAAATGCACTTTTCAAAACTTCAATAAATTCTTCATCCCAATCGTTATTGAAATGATACAATATTTCTTCGCCCAACAAAAGAGAAATTCTTCCTCCCAATCGTTATTGAAATGATAAGTCGCTGCACTCATTTTCTAATTTAATAATGATTTCGACGTTCACCTTCAAGATACACTGAATTACAATATTGTGGTACTATTTATATAATGAACGAAAGTCCGACATAAACGGAACATAAACGCAGTTTTTCAAATAAAAAAAAGATTCAAATTACGCGAATCATCTCTTAGAAAATAATCATTCTTTCGACCCACAGTTTGAAATTTTGCATACAGATAATAAATATTGCAAGGTAGATCTTTGGGAAACTTTAGAAATAAATAAATACAAAGCACTCAGGTAGACTCATCAATGAACAAGTCGATTTAAGCCCTTCACGCCTATTGAATCTTTTCGGGGAGCAATCTATTCCTGAATTTTATTGTATACCGGTCACGTTTTCATTCATCGATTTAAAAAAAAGGTCATAATTATTGTGTTGAATTAAATTACCTGACAGAACATTTATAGTAATATTCATATATAAATCATTCTGCATAATAGACAATAGACTTTGAAGAAGCTACGGTGTAGAATGAAACGCGTTACGAATGTTGATAAGGTTATTAAGTAAAATTCCTTGAAACACAGTACATGTTTTTGATTATTGATAGTTAGAATTTTACCAAGTAAAAGCCTCCCAAATTCAAAAGTATTTTTATTATTATTTCAACGTTCATAATGTCTTTAACCTATTAAATTATTGAATAATATCTATGGAATGTCAATCAACAACAATTTAAATTAACAAAACTAAATACTTCTCATAATGCCTAACTTAGAAACATTTTAAACACATTGAGAAGTCTATAATTTCTTCATGCAAACTACTTTTTGTACTTAAGCGTATAAATTAATCAATCAACTCTAGGTCTTAAGTAATTTCAGGAACAAAGTAGAATTTCCTCTTGTAATTAGATTTTTTGGTTCAAGACCTTTTTTATCTGGCCATTTCAAGTTTTTTAAGGCCATTTCTAGTTTTTGGTTTTTCATTAGAGCGCCTTCTGCACTGGCGGACATTATTTTGGCTACAAAGTATTCTCCTTCATAAATAAATATAACATAATCACCATCTTTATAGTTTGTCCTATGTATATTTTCTTTATTTGTCCAAAAATAATTGCATAAGGGTTCGTCCTCAGAAGATGAAAATCCTTCTGAAGCATCTGAATCTTGCACAGAAAAGTTTTCGTTTTCTTCGGGTGTTTTGATGTCCTATTTCAAAATTTTTTCTTCACTCTCAGTTTCTGTACTTTCTCAATTTTATTTATTTTAGGGTTTTTATTTTGTTTTGCAGCCCTTATTCTTACGATTTCATTCTTTCCCGGAGTATCTGTTAGAATCCTTGATTGTCCTTTCTGTCTGCTCTCTTCGAACTTATTTTCGTGCTTCAGAACTTGGATGTGGTCTAATCATAGATGGAGTCACAATATTTGAGCATTCTTGTGTTTTTTCTTTCTGAAGAAGTTTCAAGAACTTGGTTGTAATTCGAATCCATCTCCAAGAAAAAGGAAGATGCTCTATGTCACAATGTGGATGTTCAAGAATTGTATTCGTTTCTTAGAAAGAATACCGGGACGAAGTTAATTTTCACATACAGGTACGGGTAAGTCAATTACGTTCGACGGCATAAACTCATGTTCTTGAAATATGTTTTAATTTAGTGGGTGTAATCCAGTGCTTCTGAAGCCTTGAATAATATCTGATGGGGAGAAAGATTGAGGTAAACTTTTTCCAACAAGGCTGGCAATGTCATAAATCGTCAATGGCTTACCGATGTGACCTGGTGTCAACATTAACTCATTTGCAGCTGGGTTGTTATATTTCTTAAACGGTTCGAACACGGTCTTATCTAGGGGTTGAAATTTATGGCTTGTGTGTGGATGAAATGGTACGAGAACCACGCTATGTTTTCTGGCCAATTATGTTACTGGTATTTGAATGTCTTTCGAGATTATCGAGTAGTAAAATGGCAGGACAATCCTTGGATGGTTTCACATAATTGACGAAGTGTTTGAAAAGCTGTAGAAATAGTGCTTCATTAGACCATTCTGAAGGATTGGCTCCACCAATACTCCCATCAGGAGCTCTAACAAGCATAAAATCCTTGAAACTTATTCGTTGTGATACAAGCAAGGGTGGAATGAATCAACCTTCCGCGTGTACTACAGCTATCATTTTGACGGTAGTTCCATTTTCTCTCTCGTCATTTTGTCAACTTGTTTAGCACTTTTGGCTTCTAAAATTATTGGTTGCACATGAACTGTGGAAATCCCACTTTCGCCCACATTCCAAACGTCAATTGCTCTTAATTGTGGTCATTTGAACAAAGCTATCTTTTGGTTTTCAAAGGTCAATTTTACATTTGTTTTATTAAATGCCGTAGAACGACCAAGGCTTGTAGTTTCTGGTTTGCGTAAAGCTAGATTTGGATGTCGTTTCCGGAAAATACCAACCAGTACTCTCCAGCCATTTGATTTTCATCCCATTGAGGTGGATATGTTTTGTTGTTGTTCTATTCAAACTCAAACGCTAACGTCTGGACGTCCTTTAAAGTAAGTCCGTACGGTAACTTTGCTGCTTCTAATATATAATCTACAAGCAAGAGCTCTTCTTCATGTGTACAAACTTTCTTAACAGCGAGGTTATCGTGAAGGTGGCTCACATCTTGACCAGTCTTTAAGCAGTATTCATAATGCCTCTTTAAAGCTTATCTTGACAATTTCAAATGCTTCGCGGCTCCTCTTATAGAATGTTTTTTTTTTTGGCTAGTTTGATAGCAGTAGAAAGTGTTGTTTTATCAATAAGTGCTCGTTTCATGTTGTTTTTACATGACGCATTTTATTTGGACCAAAAAAGTACAACTACATAATCTTGAAATAATTTTGTAACGCTAAACAGAATTAAATAGAAAACAATTGGATATACCTTGACCATATGACCAAGATACAAAGGTTTTGTTGTGATCAAGGCACAACAGCCCTACCCTGTCTTGTTCACACGCACGTAGAAATGTTGAGGTTATGTATAGCTAAAATCAGCTAACTACTTTCTTAACTTCACAAAAGGCTTCTCTAAAACAATCAGGTAAATAAGTTCATGAAGTAAGTAAGGAAAGTAATCGTAAAAATTAAAAATATAAAATTACTTACTTTTTGTGGCAAGAAATTTATCGCGATTTAGTTGACTAAA